>BJCO01798588.1:0-11599 GCA_018326465.1 Flaveria floridana
GGAGGTCGCCGGAGGAGAGGAGAAGGTGAAGTGGAGGGAAAGTGAAAAGTAAGAGCAGCGAACCCGCGGGTATAGGTGAAAAGGTATTAGCGGCGACGCGTCGCCGCTAAAGGCGTCGCCGCTAATAACTCAATGTACGATTTAATCCACGCCGTCAGATCAAAGTGTTTATGAACGGCTAGGATCAGTAGCGTCATGGCGTCGCCGCTAAAGGGCGTGTCGCCGCTAAAGGCGTCGCCACTATTGAGCGTTTTTCTTGTAGTGAATTGTATTGGAAAAAAAAGCTCCACATATATAAATGCTTAAAAAAAACAATGTAGGGATTTAAAAAATGTAATTTCATTACTTTAAAAGTAGGTATTTATTACGGTTAAAATTCTGTTTTAAAAGTATGTATTTATTACGGTTAAAATTCCGTAGCAACCACCACTTTTGTTACATATTTGCTGCAGATATGGTCATAATAACAACTATCATCCAAAATTATTTACGCAACAATTTTTGCATAAAAAATAAAGGACTTCGCTATTTTAGATATAAATTTTGCTTTTGAATATTTACGGTAGGTTCCTCATTATTATGTGAATGAGTATCATATATTATGGGGATAGTTGTAAGTGGTTGTGAGTAGAAATTTATTAGGGTTGTATTGTGTTTTTCAATATTTGAGTAAACACGTTACAAACTCATTTACCTGTAATAAACCTTTTATTAAAACTACTATAATTTCTTTTCGATTAATATCATGATATATATTAATATTGATGATTTGATGCATTTTAGTTTGACTTAGATTCTTATGAAAAAATATTATTTTCACAAAAGTTTGAATAAGACAAGGAAAATAAGGATTAAAAGAAGATTATACAACTTTATGTAATTAAAAATTGAACTTTGATGTGTTAATTGTCAAATAGTCATAAACCCTACACATAATCAAAAAGTCGTTTAACTTTTAAGAATAAAATGATACATACATTATTAAAATTGTTTCACACACCATAAACAACAATACCAAAATTAGCATGGTAAGCGCTCAGGTTTGATATATTCTTTGAATAGCAATTCTTAATTTTTTTTATATATACACATCATAACTTGTACATTGTAAAATTCCTTGATTTTTGAACAGCTATGTGTACATTTAACCCTAATTTAGGGCATTCATCAGGTTAGTTCTCATATTATTTGAGTTATTGGAATTTAAATTTTTTAAGACTGAATTTGAATTAGAACCATGAAAAACACACATCTGTTTTTATAACCAAAATAAAATTTATTTGATTTGAATAATTAGGTTGATTTGGTTAGAAAATCACAAATTTAAATTTGAAAATTGAATTCAAAATTCCATTCAGATCCCGACTCTATTTATAATTTTAAGTTTTTGAGTCCACTTCGAATAATGAAATAACGATGCATGTGATTTTCTAAAAGGATCAAAAGTAAAATTAAGATGGAATTTGGTATGTATCCTAGTACTTAAGAACATATTTTGAAATTCAACACCACTTCTCAGACTAAGAATGGAGCGTATGCTCTTTCCCTAATAACTTCAAAGTATAATAATACTCTTTTGTAATTTAAAAAATTGAATCAAAGTGCTCCAAAGTTGAAATTGACTCATTCAAAACTCAAAAGTCAAATCCAGATTCTATTTCTGAATAATATTAATGCCACTTGATGTTAGAATAATGAAGGATCCCAAAACTAAACTGCCGAAACTAAAAATAATCAATTTTTGTAGTGTGGTTATGGGGGAGTCGCACAAATATATTTATGTTGTATAAGTGGTGCATCGAATATACCACCATAAACTCAACCTCTTGAGTCACCAACACATCTTTAACTTAAAAGCATCAATTGACAATATAATAGCAGGATAAATGTGAAATCAAATAGTAGGATTCAATGTATTCCACAACAATGAAAGAAAGGAATAAGTAATTACCACAATATTGTATAAGGTTCTGATGGACAAACTTCGCAAGGTTGAAGGCAACCTCTAAGGCTGAATCTAACAGGATATTGTCGTTTTCAAGACTCATGACATCTTTGATCGATAAATGACTAAGGTCGAAGGCTGTAAGCGAGCTTATACGAGCCCGAGTAGATGTAGCTTACGAGATCTCGAACTCTAGCTCCCCTTGTTTCAAACTCTACTTCTAAAGCTTGAGCTCGGACGTGAGTCATTTTTCAGGTTCGAGCTCGACTTGTTTGTTATTTATTAATTTATTATATTTATCTGTTTACATATATAAGTTAATTTTTTATAAAAATATATTTTTGTTATTTTATCGTAACTTTATATACAATAATTATTATTAGATAAATATATTTTATATATTATTTAAATATCTAGATAACAGACTTGTTTAGGGTCACGGACCAACTTGAGCTCAATATTAAAATAAATTGGATAAAGTTGAATTAATGTGCGAATACTATTTTATTTGTCGTTCAAAAATAATACTTTCTTTATTTTTGTATATTTTATAATAAGTAATATATTTAATAGATTTAATTATATGAAAGGTCTATGTGTTTAAACTTGATTTCACTTTAGGTATCTAAGTTTGAAAAATTAAAAGATTGATCCAAAAGTTTGCAAAAATATAACAAAAGAGGCCTCTAAC
The DNA here is from genome assembly GCA_018326465.1 of Flaveria floridana. Taxonomy (NCBI): domain Eukaryota; kingdom Viridiplantae; phylum Streptophyta; class Magnoliopsida; order Asterales; family Asteraceae; genus Flaveria; species Flaveria floridana. Next base: position 2,637 of record BJCO01798588.1, read on the forward strand.
AATGTTGAAGAGTTAACTTTCTTGTAAAAATTGTTTAATTAATAGAAATATTACACATAATACAGTAGGATCTAACGCTACCACTAACCAAAACCACTAACTCCATCTTTCTTATTTTCCGGTGAACCACCATTACTACCACACCACCACCAACGCTTGTCATATCGAACACCACAACATGGCCACACCATCATCATTGCTCGTCATCTTTAACACCACAACCCATTCGACCACACCGTCAATCAAACCACATCACCACCACCTCCTCATCTATGTGAGAACTGCTAATGTATCGCTCCACCGTTACTTGGAACTCCACCACAACACCAATCACCGCCACAATCACCCCTCGTTTTACTTTAGATCAGATTGATTATATTGGTTTACAACGCGTCGATGGGTGATAAGAAAACAAACAAGAGAGAGAGTCGGGTGGCGATAAGTGGTGGTTTTGTGATGACGATAGTGGGTGGTTATGACGGTATGCAGATTCTACAAGGCAAAAGTATATGTTTGGGATCTTTATGTAAGTGTTTAAACAAGTGGAAGGACCATATATGTAATTATGTGAAAGATATAGTCAAAACAAGTCAAATCAGATACAATCGTATCATACGATGACCACTGTATCAGTCACTTTATCCTAGACATAATCCAGAGAACAAGCTCCGTAAAACTTCACATCCATTGTATGATACGCCGATCACCCCAACCAACTTCGAATTTTGAGGATTTTCTCCCCGATTTGAACTAAATCATCTGGGTTTCGAAGGAGATTTCTCCCCTGGGAACTCCGTACGTTTTGAAGACGATTTTGGAAGTTTCTTTCACCATGGTTTCACGCGAATCAAACATTAACAACTTTCAATACATCATTGAAGATCCAAGCGAGCCGATAAGCGGCTAATTCGTTCGTAATCATTTTCAGGAGGAGAGTTATTGTAAGTGGATCACTATATTTAGTTTGAATTAATGTTTTGGGTTATATTTTTCGGACACAAGAATCTAATTGTGAGTTTATTTAAATTTAAAGACTTGTTTATGTTTAATTATACGTGTGCTTTCATTCGCATTTTGTTTTCTTGCATTGTGAGTAGTTTGTTACGTATGTGAATTCTTTGTATAAATGATTTGATAATTGTATGAACGAGCGGGTCTTAGAAGTTTATTTCATAATTATCATTTTAATCAAATGATTTTATAAAATCATATCTATATAATTCCAATAAATTCTTACAATTTTTACATTTTAATTATAAAATAATAAAATTAAACAGTAAAATCTAAAAGATTTTCAGCATAACGTTATTACGTTATCTATCCCTAAATTAAACAATATCTTTAGTTAAAATCCGATCTCGCCGCGTTCATCTTCCGATCTTCGTCCCAAATAACCAGTAGGGTTTATCACTGCCCCAATCTAAACCCTAACACCATGGTTCGATCTCGATCCTCTACGACCCGGCTACTGTACACCCTCCGTTCATCCATCTATCAAACATCAAGATCACCGTCGCCACCGTCACCAATCACCGCCCTCCTCCACCTCCACCGTCACTACTCCGCCGCACCATCTCTGAGAGCGAAGGAAGATAAGGAGCCATGGTGGAAGGAGTCGATGGAAAGGGTGAGAAACATTGGGATATCGGCTCATATTGATTCGGGAAAGACGACGCTTACGGAGAGGGTTTTGTTTTACACCGGAAGGATTCATGAGATTCATGAGGTTAGAGGGAAAGATGGCGTTGGGGCCAAGATGGATTCGATGGAATTGGAGCGAGAGAAGGGGATTACTATTCAGTCTGCAGCTACTTATTGCACTTGGAAAGATTATCAGGTGATTTCATTTCGTTTTTCATTATGATTTTAAAAGCAAAAACAGTGTTAATTGAATGAAGTGAAAGTGTTAATTTTAGTGTTTAAGGAGATCACTAGCATTGAGGTTTAAATTCTCATACTAATATGTTCAGCATGAATTTGATTTAGTCTATATGAAGTATACCTAGTTTGATTTGGGTGTTTTCCTTCTCAGAAGGAATCTATGCCTAGGTGAATAGTGAAATGATCATTTACAGGATCTGTGTTAATGAAGTTTGAAGCAATAAGGGATGTGTTGTTCATGATATGAGCATCTAAGCAGTATGATTTATTGGCTTGTAATTTGTAAACTTGTCCCTTTGTATTTATTTGTTTAACAGGTAACAAATAGCTTCTTAACAGTTGAAAGAGTAGTTTTATATAGTCCCCAATTTAAGTGTGCTTTCTTCTCTAATTTTTTTGTGAATTCTTTAAACTTATAGTATTGAATTGGTCTGTTCCATAAATGTTTGAGGTAAAATTAAATAATTAGAGTATCTGGCTCTGATATTTTTCTTTTTTTCAGAAAGTTTAAGTGGTTTGTATCTGGTACTATATTAGCAGTTACATATTATATGTTATTTGGGTGGGACCGTGGGACCATGTGGTTGAGGTACCGTCTAATGCTTTATAGCTACCAGGGGGTTAAGTCTACTCGTAAGTAAAAGAGTAAATAGTCCATTTAAAATTTACCAAACATATAAAATATATTAATTTAGATTATGTGAACATATGAGAAGTTAATTTCCGATTAATATTTTGTTCCCATGATTAGTAACTTTGGTCACTCTCATTTATTCTTTTCGGATAATGTAACTGTGGTTTGAATTAAATTAACAGAAAACTTATAATGTTGTAGATTAATATAATTGATACTCCTGGTCATGTGGACTTCACAATTGAAGTTGAGAGAGCTTTACGTGTTCTTGATGGTGCAATCCTTGTTCTCTGTAGCGTTGGTGGTGTGCAAAGTCAGTCAATTACTGTTGATAGACAAATGAAAAGATATGAGGTTCCGAGGGTTGCTTTTATTAACAAACTTGATCGAATGGGAGCAGATCCTTGGAAGGTTCTCAATCAGGTATTGTCTCGTAATGATGGCATCGTTATTCAACCAGATCTTCTATCATGCTATCTGCAGTGATGGCTAATAGTTCTAATGTTATCAGACATGTTCTCTTGACATACAAGTGTATCATCTGATGATGTTTGCATATTATTTATATTGATGTTTTCAGTGGTTATTTTCATTTTCTTTAAGGCAAGGAAAAAACTTCGACATCACAGTGCTGCAGTGCAAATTCCAATTGGTCTAGAAGAGGATTTTCAGGGTCTTGTGGATCTTGTACAACTAAAGGCGTATTATTTTCATGGTTCTAGCGGGTTTGTTTTCTAAGCTTGAATCTGATGACAAACTATATCATACAAAGAAGATGTTTGTTACTTATTCGAATGCAATGAGGTTGCTAATCTTTCTGTATTTTTTGGCAGTGAAAAAGTTGTAACTGAAGAAATTCCGGCTGATATGCTAACGTTGGTTACAGAAAAACGACGAGAATTAATTGAAGCGGTCTCTGATGTTGATGATCAACTTGCTGAATTGTTCCTCAGTGATGAACCTATATCATCTGCTGATCTCGAGGTATGCTGGATTTGAGGTGGCAGTTTTGATCTGTTTACTTATTAACTGGTTGATTTGGGTTATGTTTTATCAATAAGGGGTCAAAGGTGTTTAGTAATGTTTTAGCTTAAAAGGGAATGGGTTAAAAGTCATCCCTCCGGGTTGTTTTGAGAAAAAACCTTGTAAACTGTTTTTGTTTAAATTTCAATATCATGGCTTAATGTAATTGGTGTAATCATAAGATACACACTAATTATAAAGTTTAATTGGATAAAAATGCTTCACATTGATCAACGTAATTGTCATAATCATATGGTTTATTGTTGAACAGGCAGCTATTCGTCGAGCAACTGTAGCAAGGAAATTTATTCCGGTATTTATGGGTAGTGCATTTAAGAACAAGGTAGTCATGCTTTGCTTTGCTTCGTATTTGCTTCCAAAGCATATTACTTTCAGCATGTGAATTTTCAAAGGCCCACATCTTCTGGTTTAGCTAAAGTAAATATGAAGCATCTCTTGACATAATTACAACTCTACTCAACTGCTAAAAATTCTTATCTGCAATCTGGATTTTTTTAAGTATTCATGTCTTGAAATTATATTCTAAAAAAACATGCACTACAATTGACATAATGCCTTTTTTTATACTTTTCTCTATTTAGGGAGTGCAACCGCTTCTTGATGGTGTTCTTTCATATTTGCCTTGTCCACTTGAAGTTGACAATTTTGCCCTTGACCAGTCGAAGAAAGAAGAGAAGGTATCTAATAATACGAAATAGTTTTTCTTCATGTTATTTTTGTATATATTTCAATAGCAGTAATATGTAACTAATTTTACATCATTCGGGGCGCTGACAGGTTAAGTTATCTGGAACACCAGCCGGACATATGGTTGCTTTGGCTTTTAAACTAGAAGAACGCCAATTTGGTCAGTTAACTTATTTAAGGTATTCTTTCATTTAAATTCCACCTGTTCAAGTTTTATGTTCATCTCTTTACCAAATCCACTAATTTCATTTCATTGTGATGAAGAATCTATGAAGGTGTACTCAGGAAAGGTGATTTTATAACAAATATCAACACCGGGAAAAAAATTAAAGTAAGTTTTAGATCTTGAAATGAGGTTTATTATTGTACGTCATGTTTCTTTTCAATGGTTGCTTTATCATTCCACATAAAATTTGTCACAGGTATCAAAACTAGGCAGGATGCATTCAGATTCCATGGAGGTATGGGATTTTTTTATAAACTCGGTGTTTTTTTTAAAAATATATTTATGGTTATGTTTTTGATTAATTTATTGTCTTTTCTGGTAATACTTAGGACATTCAAGAAGCTCATGCTGGTCAAATTGTAGCAGTATTTGGTTTAGATTGTGCATCAGGAGATACGTTTACAGATGGATCAGTTAAATACACCATGACTTCTATGAATGTTCCAGAACCTGTTGTTTCATTAGCAGTTTCACCAGTTTCAAAAGATTCTGGAAAACAAGTATGTATTTCCATCAAACTAACACTAATTGTGTTTAATTTTGGATTATATAAGTTTTAATATTATTTATTTACGATATTAGTTCTCAAAAGCTTTAAATCGGTTCCAAAGAGAGGATCCTACATTCCGTGTTGGATTAGACCCTGAGAGTGGTCAGGTAATTTATCATAGCCATTTTTTTAAATAAAAAATTTTTATATATATTTGTTGTGTCATTACTCATGTAGACGCTTTCTTTCACAGACAATCATATCTGGAATGGGAGAGTTACATTTGGAAGTTTATGTGGAGCGCATTAAGAGGGAATACAAGGTACCATTTTTCATTTGTAGTTGGAATATCATAAATGTAAATATGTAATTATGTAGCACCCTTTTTATTAATCTATCTACTTATTGGAAGGTTGATGCAACTGTTGGAAAACCTCGTGTCAACTTCAGGGAGACAATTACACAACGTGCAGAATTTGATTATTTACATAAAAAGCAAAGTGGAGGTCAAGGTCAATATGGAAGGGTGTGCGGGTAACAATTTTACTGCACTTGTATTTTAAATTATGCTTTACATCATTGGTTGGCTGCTTTTTTTAAATAATGGGTGTTTAATAATTATCAGGTATATGGAACCCCTTCCAGCAGGATCGGAGACCAAGTTTGAATTTGAAAATATGATGATAGGACAGGCTATACCCTCCAATTTTATCCCACATATTGAGAAAGGGTTCAGGGAAGCTGCTAATTCGTAAGTATATGGCTATTTTTTACAATCTTGATTATTATGTTTTGTTAACTATGTTTAGTATTGTTCAAATTAATCTAAGATTGATCCTGTTTGTATGTCAGTGGTTCTTTGATTGGATTCCCAGTTGAAAATATTCGCGTTGTTCTAACAGATGGTGCGTCTCATGCCGTGGATTCTAGTGAACTTGCTTTCAGATTAGCTTCAATATATGCATTTAGACAGGTATTTCTTTTTCCCAATTTTCACTTCTGCATGTTAGTTATTTTATTTTTGTGGGAAGAATTTATACCATTACAATCGGCGTTTTGTTGAAACTAACACGTTGTACTTGTTGCCTTCTTTCTTCCCAAAATTGCACATTCATGCGAGTATTCTGTTCATTTATTTACTCCAAATTTTATATTAATTACTTACTGTGCATGATGAAACAGTGTTATGCAAAATGCAAACCTGTAATATTGGAACCTGTGATGTTGGTAGAACTGAAAGTGCCTACAGAATTTCAGGGCACTGTTGCTGGGGACTTGAACAGGTGAAACAGACCATCTCTTTCTTATTGTAGTATTTTGTCATCAACGCATAACTTTCTTTAACCACATAATATATATAAATGCATATGTATAATTTACAGGAGAAAAGGTATAATCGTTGGTAACGACCAGGAAGGAGATGATTCTGTAATTAACGCCCTTGTAAGTAATCCACACATCTTAACTTGCAAGTTGCAACCTCATATGCAATATAAAACAAATTATATCTCATGATTCATCTTGGTTATAACCCAACTTTTTTTTTTTACTTTCAGGTACCACTGAACAATATGTTCGGATACTCAACATCTCTTCGTTCCATGACACAGGTTAGTTGAAAATTTATCTTCAGAATTTTGGGATCCAAACATTGCACCATTTTGCTCCAAACATAGATGCTCATCTATTCAAGTTCGATTCTGAAATTAATAATATATTATTTACATTATTCAGGGAAAGGGTGAATTCACCATGGAATACAAAGAACACTCCCCTGTTTCAGCTGATGTGCAAACACAATTGATCAATGCTCATAAACCCAAGAACTCTGAATAATTAGTCACAGTGGCTTATCTCGATTTTGCAACGATTTTCTTTCCTATGATATATGTGATCCCTTCTATTAAACGACAATTGCCTGTTATTTGTTGAGACCGAATTGTGGTCAGTGATTTTGTATAAGCGAATAAATCCTCATAGAATATACTCGATTTGGTAAGTGATTACACATGCCGGTTTTTTTTTAACTTGAACTGACATTAAGTATAGTGTAGGGCTTGTTTGTCATAGTATCTTTTATTTCAAGCTGTAAGTTGTAACTTCTTGAAGTATCCACTCAATTCTCAAGTGATGATGATTCTTGAAATTTCTGTTTATGATATGAATACTTGCGTTGTTTCTTATGCCTATTAGTGGTCTTTATCCTCTTCATCTTACATTTTTTATTTCAAGCATTATCTATCTTCCATGAGTTTGAAACTTGAAAGGGTGATGAAATTCTAGTTGCATATGGCGTGATTATGATTTGCCAGTACGCCAAGTGATGATACAAGTCATTGCCTTAAGGCCACAACCTTTTCATTTAACAAGCAAGTTTACACCTTTTAATTTTACTATTGAACCCTTAACTTGAAGAGCTTTGACAAGTTTTTCATAATTTATCGTTGGAATACAAGCTAATATATGAAATAAACGTTTCACAATTTGTTATTGTATGTTGTAGCCGAGTAAAAACCCATACGTGATAAATAATGAGAAAATGATATGTTTTCTATCATAGTAATCTTTATTCGGTACATTATTATTATAGAAATATAAAACTTATATGAAAATGTTTAGTTTGATAGTACATATGAATTATATAATTTAAAATTTTAAAAAGTAAAGGGTTTTATGTCATATCAGTTAATGTGTCATTTCGTTACTCATATGGGGTAATACGAGAAATCTACATAACTCTTATAGTCTCGTACTGTCGTATATGATTTCAAAATAATTTAAATAAACAAAAATATGTGTACTACTTATTACTAATCATATACGCGAAGATTTGTCGGAAACCAAAAATGTATACGACTCTCATACACCTACACGAGTCACATAGGTGTCAAGGCCATCCAGACAACAAAATCATAGTCAAAAAAAAAAAATGAATTATCTTTTTCTCAAATGATTTTTTATTGGTAAGTAGATCTCCTGAACAGATTTGGGTGAAATTCCCGCTTATTTCATTCTTCTGATCAACGCATTACCTTTGCTCTCTCCGTCTTCATCAAAGAAGTTGAAATAACGCGTCAAAGAATATCATTCAAGGTGTTTATTCTCGTTTTCGCATCTCTTTATAGTGTGATGTTTCTTCTATTTTGATTTCAGTTTAGATCTTCAAGCGATGGAGATTAGGGTATTGTTTTTCAACAAGATGCTAGTGCCGTAAAGTTCTGTGTTTTCTTTTCTTTATTAGTGGGCTCTTTAATAGAAGACTAGTGGAATCGGAAGAAACGAGACAACCTTCTGTAGTCCTGTTCGAATTTCTCAAAAGCGAAGGTGACAAAACCCTAACTCTTTGATTTGATTTTGCTTTCATGTGATTTCAATTGGGTGGTTTCTTTGATTTTGTTGTTTTCAGTTGTGATTCATGTAGTAACATATGATGTTTGTAAGCATGTGAATTTATAATTAACCTACATTCAACAAAACTCGTATGCTGGTTTCACTACCTCTCTTCCTAAAGATTCTAACAACTGTCACTAAAAATGATTTAAAAGGCATCATGTCTTAGTGTTTAATCATTGAGATTTGAGAATAACTACTCTGCTTCCCTACCTCTCTTCCTTTTAAAATTGATTTAAAAGGCATCATGTCTTAGTGTTTAATCCTTTTGTATCTGTTTTGACTTAGATTTCTGGTCATGTTATAACTTTAGCTCTTATGTTATATGAACACCTTGATAGAAGGTTATTTTGAAAAGATTATTCCCTAATAAAAAGCTACTATAATCATTTTAGTTTGTTTGTTAGGTTTCATGAATAATGGGATGATATGCGTATGATTTGATGCTTATATTAGTCTGATGCCGCTAGCGTTATAGCTTTTGTATCGAGCCAGGGGTCTCTTTGGAAGCGGTCTCTCTACCTATCTGGATAGAGGAAAGACTTGCCACCACCTACCACTCCCAGACCCTGCTCTTGAGTGGGATATACTGGGTTTGTTTGTTTGTTTGT
>BJCO01798590.1:0-11671 GCA_018326465.1 Flaveria floridana
TTTCCTCTTAATTATGAATGCTATAATATCTATTTATTGATTAATAAATATCCATAATTAAAATTTCAAATATGTTAACTTTAAATTTTCGAATGTGTAATACATGTGTTTATTCAATCCGTATAATACACAATATTTAAGAACTTTTTATTTATAAACCATGTAACAATAAATTTATTTAGTCCGTGTATCACACGGGATTATAACCTAGTATATGTATAAAGTGACTGAGAGATTAACTATGAAATAAGAATTTACATTTGTAATAATTAGATGAAATTATCACATAGAAAAGGTAAAATTGTCGGGATGTAGAAGTGAAATTATTACGCAAGAAGTATTGAATAATTCGCAAGTACTTTGTATGTTTCGTATGAAAATATCATTTTGTATCGTATCCTTTCTTAATTTTTCAAACGATATTTTAATTTTATGAGATCCTATTATAAATCTTAAAACTTTAAAATCTAAATGATGAAATGGATGATACAATGTATAAATGTTAGTTGTTGTTTAGCGATTGTTTTTTAGTTAATTTAGACAGAACAACTTGATTAGTATTTAGTTAATTTTCTTTTTGACGTTAAACTCTTGTTTTGGATTCAACTTAAAATAATCATTGAATAGAATCAAGATTTATATTATTTCATTTATGTCACTCGATTTTTACTAAACTTTAAGATTTAAAAAGATATAAAATATTAGAATAATATTAGAACTTGAGTAGCTTTTGTTTTTAGAGAAAAGTACATATAAAACACTAAAAACAGTTTGTTACTATTATGTGAAATATTCTCAAACAATATTCATAACATGTACAAACATTACCTTATAACATCTGTCTTCTCATACCACCAATATTGTTCGTTTTATTCATAAGGAACTCACAGATTTGTTTTTGTTTGCCCAGGTAAGAACTTTTCATGGGATCATCCATCCATGGATTGCTACCACCAGAGCACGCTTAACAGTGAGTTATCCTCTCATCCATAACTAATACGACCAAAATGCATTGGTGATACTAGCGGTCAGACATTATTCATAAGCCCAACAATTCTCATGTCTACAGTTGATTTGGGATTTTACGTAGGGTGTAATGATCACCCCACCCTTCGGACTCATCGTCCTCAATGAGCCCATGGAGTCACTATACTCGGCGAAGTTCGCCCCATCATCCCGAACGACATAGACTTTGGCTCTAATACCGTTATGTAACACGCGATCCCTCACACCACCAATATTGTCCGCTTTACCCACGAGAAGCTTATGGATTTGTTTTTGGTTACCCACGACATAGACTTTGGCTCTAATACCGTTATGTACCACGTTACTTATGAACTTAATATCTCTGCTGTCCACGGGTGATGTGAGATTAAAGTAGGTGTCATAATCACCCCCTGGACTCATCGTCCTCAATGAGCCCAAGAACTCACCCTCCTCGGTGAGGTTTGCCCCACCATCCTGAATGGGACACAGGAGTGGCCCTGATACCATTTGTAACATCCGGCTTCTCGTACCACCAATATTGTCTGCTTTGCTACCAGGAGCTCATAGATTTGCTTTTGGTTACCTAGGTGAAAACTTTCTAGGGAGTCACCCATCCGTGTATTGCTACCACCTGAGCACGCTTAATTATAGAGTTCTCCTCTAATCCACAATCAATAAGCCCAAAACGTATTCTTCTCTCATCCACAATCAATAAGATATTTAATATCTGTTAAATTACTAATCGTAATAAGTAAAGTTGAATTTTGAATTATGTTTGGACCTATAATGATAATTATATAATTCCTTCTTTTCTCAAATAACAAATAAAATGTAAAAGCTAACATTCTCCTGTATGTACTTCACTTCAAAGTGTATATATTCACGTAATCTACAAAATAACTGTGAACCAATGATATTCTGCCACTTGTCTTTCTCGATTATGTGCCACATCTGCAGATCGGAAACGGCGTGAAGTACACGCGCTCTTTGAGGTTGGTGAGATTGATGTTTAGTTGACTGTTTCGAGTAGCCGTTGAGACACGTGGGCAGTGAGACAAAAGCGTTAAATGTAATAAACCTTCGTATTCAAGTGTTTACGGTGTATTTACACTTTGAGGCTCATAGTTGCAAACTTTACATATTGGCCCTTATGGTTTATTACCATTTTTGCATTTTCCATTTTTGCCCCTCAACTATCACCATTTTAACATCTATATCATCATGGTGCTCGTGTACTTTACTCTCTTACAATTAAAACCACTATAACAAGTATAAATTATTGAAAATAGCATACAACCTAATCATCATATAGTCATGCTTATAAAGATGTGGACAAATGTTTTTAAGAAAATAAAAATTAATAGTTCCAGCTTGTTTCATTTTTATTGAATTAAACAAATTTTCACCAATCTATTACTCGATTTCAAGTTCCATAACACCTTTTGAATTTTTTTAAACAACTTGAGCCGTAAAGAACATCTTGGTACTAACCATATACTCGATAGCTAGAATTTATTTGTTAATTTGCATATGATTAACTAGTTATTCTTAGTATAATGTTTACAAGACATAGGTGGTATATACATCTTTTTTAGGTCATTTCAAATGCAAATTTTTGTTTAGAACACAAATATATAGTTATGTTATTAACATTGTCATACTTGCAAGAACATACTCAACTTGTGGACAACAATTGCAATTCTTTTAATACAAACATTCGTCCACCCTAGCTTTGTTTCCTCTTAAAATGCATGCTAGATTCTACCAACAATTTCATTCTCTCTCTTTTCTTTTGTGGTCTTAAATCCTAAAAATACTGCATATTTTTAAATAAATTAATCATAATATAATCATTACATAAAGCAATATTCATTAACCACAAGGTAGTATTTTTTTTTCTATAAGGACACCTTTACCGGATAAAAGGAGTCTATATCATACTATAACTTTAAATCTAGTCTAACCCTAGACAAGATATAAGTCACTTATTGTATATGAATATTACATAGACATAGTAATAAAGATTTATTCATGTTCAAAACCTTACAACTAGAACTTTGTTTCATAATCCTCATGATTAACAATATCAAGAAATGATTATCACCTTTAAACTCACATGAGGTTAACAAACCGAACATACTAAAACAAAAACACAAATGATAAACTAAAATAGAAACATATAAAAATCATAAAAATCAAACAATTCCTTTGTTTCTAAAACATAAATGTAGATAATTTCCCAAGAAAACTAACCAAAACTTTCCTCCAAATGGAATCTTGAAAACACATATATTGTAAATTTGTCATTTTACAAGGATGCTATATAAATTTATCCCAAACAACAAGGGTATATACCGTGTACACACGCTGATAACGTTTTATTTGTCTTTTTAATACGAATAATATCAAGGGACAACTCACAATCACTCATCTGTAATTGCTGTAGATAGATGAACAAAACGTAAGCTTCATACACCTTTATCTACTCTCTATTCTTCTTTCCCCTTCCTTTTCGTCTCTTTCAGTTCCTCCAAAAATCTTTACTGATGAAAATGGACTGTCACAAACAATCAATTTTAGTTATTTTGTCTGCATATTAATCATGTTCTTATGCAGTTTCTCTGCTCACATACATCGGGAGTGTTCTTCAAAGCTTTGATTCTATTCTGAAGCAATCTGGGCTACTTCAAGTACGATTTTTGGTTTAATTCTCATCTGGGTTCTGTTCTTGAAGATTATTCTGGAATCTTGCTTAAAAGGGTAAAGTTTTCTTGTTCAACCCTTATTTGTTTTATACTTAAATACTGATTTTTGTTGAAATTCGTTTGAATTAGTCTATAAGAGGCAATTTCAGGAGACCCCTTGAGTTTATTATTTGGATTCTTCTTGGTTTCTTTACTGTTTTCCAAGAATTGAAATTATTTTAAAAAATCTTGAAGGAAAAAGTTAGGATTTTTTTTTAAATATTTATCATCATCATCATCATCATTTCTTTGATTTGCAGCAAAGTTTCAAGATTTAGTTTTTTTTTATCATTTATCAACAACATTTCACGAAAAAGATCTTCAATTTAAGTAATAATTTTGTTAATTGATTAAGAATTATGAATTTCCTTATATACCCAGAACTGATTTGATTCTTGCAGTAAATAATTTTGATGATTTTAGTGTTCTTGAACAGGAAGATCTGAAGGCAGATGGCTACACTAGGGGATATTGGGCTTGCAGCAGCCATTAATATCATCACAGCCTTCATTTTCTTGTTAGCTTTTGCTATTTTGAGGCTGCAACCTTTTAATGACAGAGTTTATTTTCCAAAATGGTATCTTAAGGGTTTAAGAACAAGCCCTGCAACATCTGGTGCATTTGTAAGCAAGTTTGTCAATTTGGATTATCGATCGTATATACGGTTCCTTAATTGGATGCCCGACGCGCTAAAGATGCCTGAACCCGAGCTCATTGATCATGCGGGATTGGATTCTGCAGTCTATTTGAGGATTTACTTGCTAGGGTATGCTACTTTTACTCCTGTTTGTTTACCTAACTATTTTTAGAACTTCTTTCGTATTGTGATGTGTTTTATATGTTTAAATTAGAGGTTTAATGAAGTATTATGTTAATGTCAGAATGAAGAAAATTTGTTTGTTTTTGTTGATTAATAATAGTTTTTTTTTTTTTGTGGTGATGCTCTAATGATTAAACTTTGAGCGGCCGTTTGGTTCACAATTTTTTTATAGAGTTGGAATGTGTCTAAGGAATGGAATCCGAATAAAATGGAAGTAGAATTCGTCAAATGAGTTAGAAATCGATGGAATTGGAACATGTCAAAGGAATTGTTATTGTGATGTGTTTAATTGATAATGTTATTATGTTTGGTTTGTACATTTGTTAAAGAAATTGAAATGTGGTGGTGGCTGGCGGCGAAGCTGATAGTGGTGGTGGCAACAATGTTGATAGTGCTGGTAGCATCAAGGTTGATTGTGCTGGCGGCAGCGATGATGATTATGGTGGTGGTGATTGGTGGTAACGTTGGCGACAACGGTGATAGTGGTGGTGATAGTGGTGGTGGTAGTGGTGGTGGTAGTGGCGGTGGAGGGAGATTGATTGAATTTCTTTATCGCATGATGTTAAGTTATTTGCTTTCAAGAATTTGTGTGATGAGTTATTGTTAAACCAAACATGTTTTCACTTAAATTTTGTATATTAGTTTTAACAAAGTCTATAAACCAAACACCCCCTTCAAATTTGGGGGCCTTCGGTTGATTGATTATAAATTCATTACGAAAAAACACTCTATAATGTGATTGCATTGTGCTTGATGGCTACTACCATCTTTTGTCATTTTCTTTTGAATTTTGAGTAATGTTTGACCCGTCCTGAAAATAATAACCCGAGTCTATCCAGTTTAAATACACTGTTGGATGTCTCATTTTTTGTGTTGTGAAGCTGGGGCCATTCTTCCTTGGCTATTTGTATGTGTTTATGGCAATTGCTTGCTAAATGAAAACTTAATTTGTTATTATATCATACCATTTAATATTCTATTTTTAATGTATGCAGGTTAAAAATATTTATACCCATACTCTTCCTTACATGGGCCATTTTGGTCCCCATTAACTGGACAAACGACTGGCTCGAGGTCTCAAAAGCAACTTATAGTGATATCGATAAGCTTTCTATATCAAACATACCACAAGGCTCTCACAGGCATGTAAACTATAACACACACATATATATTATAGTCTTTTACTTTTTTAATTCTTAATGACTACTGTTTCTTAAATGCAATTTTCAGCTCATCATTTTGGACATATTTTGTAGGTTTTATGCACACGTGGTAATGGCATATGCTGTTACATTTTGGACATGTTTTGCTTTGAAGAAGGAATATGAGACGGTTGCAAAGATGCGGTTACATTTTCTTCAATCAGAAAAACGCCGCCCTGATCAATTTACTGTAAGTTGAATCATCTCATGAAAGCCACATACACATCACACAGGCAACACTATTATTATTATTATTATTATTATAAATCAGGGGTTATATGTTGCAATGTTTGTACTTGTTTTTTAAATCTAAAACCATAATATTTGAAATTGGTTTTCCACAGGTTCTTGTGAAGAATGTGCCACCAGATGCCGATGAATCTGTCAGTGAGGCTGTGGAGCATTTCTTTCTAGTCAACCATCCTGATCACTATCTAACTCATCAGGTAAAATAAATATAAAATTACTTGTAATGTTTTAACTATCAGTCATAATTGTTGGTTCAGGCCCCTTAGATACACACACTAAACACAAAATGTGAAACAATTTTATGTGGTAGTTTACTAATCTTGAAAACCAACGATTACAGAGAGTTTAAAGAAAACATAATGCTACTCCTATTTATAATGATAAAACAAAAAAACATATGCTAAATTAATCCACCGAAACCCATGATCTCCACTCTTAGTTAGTCCTCATGTTTCCCGCGTATTCTCCATATTACACGGTCAAACTATTGAGTAAATCACATTAATGAGTAGACCATTGATGACCCACTCAAATGACCCGTGAACCCTTTGACCCGTGACCCATGAACGAAACCGATTAACCTAACAATAATTCTTCTCAATAATAAGCATATATGAGAATCTTTTGGACCATAACCAATGCTGCCAAGATTTTTTGATAACCATTGATCGCTAATGTGCAAATGTTGTAATGTTGCAATTTTTTTTCAGACTGATCAGTATAAATTAATTCGGTTATCTTGGAATCATTTAGATATCGAAGGGCTCTTAGCTTTGTTCTCATTAATCGTGTAAATTATTTGTAGGTTGTTCTAAATGCAAACAAGCTTGCAAAATTGGTCCAAGAGAAGAAAAGTAAGCAAAACTGGCTCGTTTATTACCAGAATAAGTTTGAAAGAAATCCATCAAAACGACCAATGATGAAGGTACATTTGTCTAGACATTAGACGTTATATATGTTATTGTATTTATTTATATGTTTATATATTAATTTAACAGACTGGCTTTCTTGGACTTTGGGGAGAGAAAGTTGATGCTATTAAACATCACATAACTGAACTTGAGAGACTCTCAAAAGAAGTAATGATCATATCTTTGCAAACTTTGATTAAATTAAGTCGTGACTTCTTACCGGAAACTAAACATTTTTCTGGTTAATTTGTAATACAGGTAGCTGAAGAAAAAGAGAATGTTAGAAGCAACCCGAAAGCTATAATGCCTGCAGCATTTGTATCATTTAAGACTCGTTGGGGAGCTGCGGTTTGTGCACAAACACAACAGGCAAGGAACCCGACCCTTTGGCTGACTGAGTGGGCCCCAGAACCACGAGATGTTTACTGGCAAAATTTGGCAATTCCTTATGTTTCGTTGACTGTGCGAAGGCTTTTAATGTCTGTTGCCTTTTTCTTTCTCACCTTCTTTTTCATAATTCCCGTTGCGTTTGTGCAATCACTTGCAAACATTGAAGGTATCGAGAAGTCTGCATCTTTCCTTAAGCCTATAATTGAAATGTAAGTTCCCCTTGTTACAGGCTCTGTTATTGATGTTTAGATGATACTATGTGCTATAAGAGGTGGCGATTCAACCCATTTACTCATGAATGGGTAGATTTGGGTTATGGTTCATATCTAGCATGCCAAATAAAAAAAGATTAGCTAAAAAAGAAATGGGTTGAAAGTCGTCCAAAGTATCTTTATAATGCATACGACCTCCTAAACGGTTTATTTAAATAATTAGTTAATTAGTTAAAAAATTAGAAATTGGACAAAAAGTGTGTCTAGTTCGACCCAACCTACCTGTTTTGACCCATGACATAGTAACCTGTTGTAACCAAAACTATATGACGTGTTACCCGACCCACCTCAAGTGATCGTAAATGTTTTGTTTTATTATGTTTATTGCTGGGACTTATTGTTGATAAAATTGTTATGCAGCAAACCAATCAAAGCATTTATCCAAGGTTTTCTACCCGGGATTGCTTTAAAGATCTTTTTAATCCTTCTACCAACGATCTTAATGATCATGTCAAAATTTGAGGGATTTCTGTGTATTTCACGGCTAGAACGCAGATCTGCATCAAGATATTATCTTTTCAACTTTTTCAATGTGTTTTTAGCAAGTGTAGTAACCGGGACCGTGCTGGAACAGCTAGACACATTTCTAAAGCAATCCGTGAACAAGTACGTATGAACTTATTATTAACAAAACCGTGTTCTTTAACTAACAACGGATTCTTAATTTGATTATCTTTTTTTTATTTTATAATTTCAGACTTCCTGAGACAATTGGTGTGGCTATCCCAATGAAAGCAACCTTTTTTATAACATATATCATGGTTGACGGTTGGAGTGGTACCGCAGGAGAGATATTGAGATTAAAACCGTTGATTATTTATCATTTGAAGAACTTTTTCCTGGTTAAAACCGAAAAAGACAGAGAGGAAGCCATGGATCCTGGAAGCGTTGGTTTCAATACAGGCGAACCACAAATACAGTTATATTTTCTAATCGGGCTTATATATGCTGTTGTGACACCACTTTTAACCCCTTTTATTCTGGTGTTCTTCGCCCTTGCATATGTTGTTTATCGTCATCAGGTAAAAGTCAAACCTTTTCAAATTAGATTTGACGTTGATTTCTTCATCTTTTTAACTTCAAACTGTTTTTGGTCATTACTTATCAAGCTATTCAATGATAAGAAATAGTTCTCTCTTATGCAAATGGAACAGTTCTTGTTAATCTTGAAGTTTTTATAATAACTTATTTGACCTTTTATAGTAAAAAGGTTGACTTTTTGTTGACTGCAGACTTAAAACTTTAATCTTGACTTATCGTTGAATGCAGATTATAAACGTTTATAATCAAGAATACGAAAGCAGCGCAGCATTTTGGCCCGATGTTCATGGACGTATAGTCGCAGCGCTTATAATATCACAACTACTTTTAATGGGATTATTAGGCACAAAAGAAGCTGCATCTTCAACTCCATTTCTTCTTGCACTTCCAATTTTGACTCTTGGTTTCCACAACTACTGCAAAGGTCGCTATGAGCCCGCATTTGTCCGATACCCATTACAGGTGAAATGACTCTTTTACCCTTCATAACGATCATTAGTTAATATCAACATTAATATTTATAATCGTAAATTTTTTTAAAACATTACAGGAAGCCATGATGAAAGACACACTTGAAAGAGCAAGAGAACCAAATCTAAACCTAAAAGGGTACCTTGAAAATGCATATGTTCCACCTATATTCAAGGAAGCGGAGTCGGATTCAGATTTAGATGACGATGATGATGAGATTGCTGATAAAAAGTGGGCGAAGGATAACGTGTTGGTTGCAACCAAGAGACAGTCTCGTAGGAACACGCCGGTCCCTAGCAAAAGGAGCAATGGTTCATCACCAAACATGGAGATCCAACTACAAGAGAAGGATAAGCCATAAGTGAAATGAGTTTGGATGGAGGGTAATACTGTAAATTAAGCAGATATTAAATAACCTATTGCTATTTTAGATTGTCAAAAGCATGGATTTGTAAGAGGTTTTGAATTGCATATAAGGAGGTACAACTTTTGAAATGCATGTAAATCGACTAATATACCCTTGAGTTGTGCCTTGCATGCATGCATGCATGCAATCAAAAAGTTTTTTTTTTTTATCTTTTTTTGCTTTTTTTAATTTCAGTTTTTCATTAGTTATTGTTTCTATATTTACTAGTATTAGATTGCTCTTCATGTTGGGTTAGGTTAAAAAATATGCTACCTTTATATAATCAATGTATTTAATGGAACGCTTTATATGATCAATGTTAACTAAACTATTGATTCTTAAAGATTTAATCAACTACATAATACTCCTTGAAGTGATCACTGATATACAAGTTTCTTGTACTATTCATTATGTTGTTTAAATATTAGTTTGGAAAAATAGTGAAATAATGATTTTTGTATTGAATACAAATAATCTTGTGTAATCATTGTTGAACTTATAGCTAATGAGTTTATGAACTTTTTGATGAGAGATTTGCAAGGAACTAGGATGTGTTGAAAATAAAGCTAAGATGAAAAGATATTAACGCTAATGTTTTAATTAGGTAAGAACTTGTCTTAGATGGGATGATGGAAGAGTCTTAAAGTGATATATAAGTGAGTTTTTTTTTAGGGATTGTTTTTTTAACCGTAAGAAACTAGTAGGGACTTAGTTTTAGCGGCCTAAAGAACTCGCACTTGCACACACAAGTGACATGAAAGATTAGCACAAATTGGCAGTGTTTGCATTTTGCACACTCGTATATACATTTTTTTGAGGTGTTGGTCAAGGTTAGGACTGAGCAGTAGCACTACTAGGATTCCTGTTGATGAGCCCGGGGTGCGAGTCGTGCGGAAACTATTGATTAACGATCACGACACGAGTTAAAACTTAACTAGTGGGCAAAGAACTTGGTTGTTTTGAGTATAAACTAAATACCATCTTAATTAAATAAACTCTTATAACATATCTTGATATACTTGTATACTCTCAAAAGACTTGATCACAAAACACTTTTTTAGTAAAATTATGGTGAATTTTAGGCTCGATGGTTTGGTAGTATTATTTGCTTTAACTATTGTACCCAGGAGCGAGACGTGCTCTCTAAGAAAATGTGACTTTTTTTTTAAAGGAACGATGCCCGACGCGAACTTCAAACTTCTCTTCTTCTACCAATTTTTCGTGTGCCAATTTTTAGTACATTGCAAATCCTTGTTGTATCAAACTTGTTTTCCATTCTTATCGTATTATATTATAAGATTGTGAGCTATTAATAATTCTTCTTTTCGATATCAATTTTGTAAATAGGAAAATTAGTTTTGGTATCTTGAAGAGAAACCGTATATGCCATTGAAATTGTTATGAGTAAAGTCATAATATGTTGATTGTATAAGTTTGAGGGGGTTAAGTGTCATTCATTTGAATATGAAGGACTTAATGTGTCAATAAGGTTAAAGGTTTGTTAGAAGCCGTTAACTGTTAGTTAGCTTTAAATAGCTGTAGTGTCTTTGTAATCGGAGAGACTGAAATTGAGAGGGAGAGTTCATAGAGTTGTAATATCTCAGTTACACATTCGTGAAGTTCTTGATTGTTCTTGTTCTCGTATCCGATTGTTAACTCTGTAACAATTGGTATCAGAGCCACATTTTAGGGCTCATAGGAGATTGATCGGAAGTAATCGAGGAAGACAACTATCAAGATGGTGTCCACGAAGTTCGACATCGAGAAGTTCGATGGAAGAAACGACTTCGGATTATGGAGGGTGAAGATGAGGGCCATTCTGGTGCAACAAGGGGTAGTGGACGCATTGAAAGGCGGTGAAGCAGAGATTCCAGCCAATGCAACTCCGGAGAAAACTCTCGAGATCCAACAGAGGTGGAAAAAGAAGATGGAGAAGGCACATAGTGCGATCATCTTGAGCCTGGGAGATCGAGTATTATGGGAAGTCTCAAAGGAGACGACCGCCGCCGGAGTTTGGTTGAAATTGGAGGCTCTTTACATGACGAAGTCGCTAGCAAATCGTCTATACTTGAAGAAGAGGCTGTACACGTTCCATATGACATCAGGTAAAACTATTAAAGATCATACAGATGAGTTCAATAAGTTGGTCCTGGATCTTGGTAACATTGATGTTGCCCT
>BJCO01798598.1:0-12268 GCA_018326465.1 Flaveria floridana
ATATCATATGATCAGTTCAGTATCAGATATCAGTATGTTATGCTTCGTATCATTACTATTGTTATTTCCGTCACTGAGCAACTTTTGGCTCAGCCGTATTTTCTTTTGTGGTGTTTTCTTATTTGATTGTAGGTAATCAGGGTATTCCGGGAAATTAGTCAAGAGTGGTTGAAGATCAAGATTGTATTTCACTTTAATTGATGTAATGAATAACTTAATTAGGTTCTTTCAGATTATCTGGTTTCTTTTGAAATTATCTCTTTAATATCATGGATTTGGTTTTTGATTTGATATCTGTAATAGTGACACGTCAGCCCCTCCGGGTTGGGGTGTTACAGATTCTATGAACTGAGTCTGTTGATCTGATTCGCTGCCCAATTAACAAACAATCATGTCAAAGCTAGAACATTGACAAGGAAGGGAAGTAAGAAGGAAACTGAGAAGCCTTCTACTAAAATGACCAAGGAAGACAAGCCTGAAACTTCTACGAGGCAAGAAGAGAAAGGTTAAGTCTCAAAATTTCGATGTGGTTACCTTAACCGTTCCATTCAATCAAGTCGCATCAAACCATCCAGTCATTTTTGTTATTCAAGTCCCGATAAAGAAACCATATACTGGATCCTTTCCGCAGTGCAACAAATACAAGTATCACTATCCTGCTCACGCACAATGTCGTCAGTGCACAAATTATGGTCATTTTGGTCATACTTTCAACACATGCAAGAATGTTGCTAAGGCTCAAGTTAATGCACCTACCATTCAACATCCTCTTGTAATTACCCAAGGTTGTGCATGCTATAAATGTGGTGATCCAAACCATTTCCGCAACCAATTCCCTTAACTCGTCAACACTATTTTTGTTGCTCAAGGGCGTGCTTTTTAACATCAATGCACATCAAGCTCAAAAACACTAATGATGTAGTAAGCGTTACGCTCCCAATCAATAACTAATAAGCTTTAGTCTTAATTGATATCAATGCCAATAAAAGTTTGTATCTTTAGAGTTTAAGTTATTGTTGTTAATGCCCAAACTATATTTTTTATGTCTTATCATATTTATCAAGTTGAGTTTGTATTGATCTTGTGCCTGGTGCTTCACCCATGACCAAACCTTCTTACCGTCTTGCCTGTTTGAAATGCAAAAGCCTGTTAGTCAAAAGTCCAATCAAATTAATGATTCTATGTACTTTGTTGAGAAACCGTGAAAATCATAGATCGAGAAATCAAACAACTCAATCATAATCAATTACTGATAGTCAAAGCTTGTTGAGAGTCTAAACATGCCCAGAGTTCACTTTGGAACATGAAATGAAATCTAAGTATTTTTTTAAATCAACATCCTCGTGAATTAAATTTCGGAACGAAATTTCCTAAAATAGGAGAGACTGTAACATCCGACCTATTTTTAAATTGTAAACCCAAACCCGAATCCATATGAGTCAATATTGGAAATCAAATTATTATGTGGTTATTTAATTTACTTTAATGTTTCAAATACAATAATTATGTCATTTTAAATTTTATAATTTATGAAGCGAATTTTTTTTTCATAATCTTATAAGGCTTCATAAAGAATTATGAAACTTAAACCATTTAATTTTGAATAATTCAATTTTAAAGTTTTACAAAGAGTTATAGAGTTTATTCTTGATTATAAGTTTTAAATTATAACGTTATAATAAAATTTTAAAGTGTAAAGGTTTTATAAATATTTAAAAGGTTTATAAAGACCTTATAAAATAATTTGATTTATCTTTTAAAATTAAGGTTATCAAAGTTCAGGATTCAATTTACAATTTTTAAAACTTGATTTAGAAGTTTTTACACATAAAAAACAACAATAAATACTACAGCTACCTAAGTGTAGTTATTTTAAAAACACAACCCAAACTATTTTCCCCTCCCGTCGACCCTTGTTTCGGCCCCCAACTCTGTCCATCTCCGGCGATGCCAAACACCCATAACTAATTTGTATCAACCAAATTAAACCGCCCCTCGATTCTCGCACGTATGATACAAACCTGTGACCCGTTTCAATTGAATTTAATAAGTTGTTATGCCTGTGCACTCGAAACTGAACACCCCCAACTTAAAGCCATTACTATTCGACACGAAACAGACTCTATTGGCCCTATTTAACAGAGGGAAAATCATCTAATCTATCCCATTTTACTATACGAACACCCATTTTCACTTAATGAGCCCACCCGTAGTGACTTCAGTCATCATCTTCTTCATCGCACTTGCAACTTAGTCGAGATCCATGTTCAAAGCAATCTTAATCAAAATTGAGTGAAGTTAAATACGCACCATCACTGTCAGAAGCTTCTTAATCCTTTAATTGAATCAAATCATCAAGAATCAACTCTATTCGACATCATCTCGGTCACGACTATTCTACATCTTGTTCTATTCAAATCATCCATCAATACGGGTAATTAAACACACACGTACTCGATTTTATGCAGGGAATAAAAGCCCTAAGGTTGATTCCATTAACAAACGCGAATTGGTGGTCAATTGAAATCAAATCAAACTAGGGTTTATAAGGAATTGAATTGGGGCATTTCTTTAAATTCGGTTTTAAATATTATATAACTTTTGAAATTAAAATTCAAAACTTCCCTCAAATTTTATAATATTAAATATAATTGGTTATATTTTTATATTATATATTATATTAAATAATGTGAAATTAAAATAATAGTTTATATAATAAAGAAGTTGGCTATTTAAAAATAAATGTTATTATTTTTTAAGGTGGCATTTTATTAAATAGAAGCTAGGGACCCAAACAACAATACAAAGACAAGAAAAAAAATTAAGACAAACCCATACCGAAGCTTACACCATTCGCTCTAATCTAAATCATGTATGCTAGATCTATTTTTAATCTAAAGATAGCTCTTGGTCTTGATTTCACTGGTAATATCTTGAATGAAAATTTGCTTACTTTTAAAACTTTTTGTTACACGCCTTCCATCCAGATAGCCCAACACGAGATGAACACTGCAAACTGAATAATTTTCCTCTTTATGTCATTTACCATTAGAGAAAAAATAAATATCTTTAAATGATGAATGTGTACAGCTGATTATGCGTGTTTCTAGACGGCCTCCACGCCATCGTGGATGATTTGCGAAAGACACTTATTTATTTAATTAAATCCTTGTGTACATGAAATTAGAGAAACAAAACCAAAGGTTATAACGTATAAATTAAATGCTCCAAGATTCGGCTGTTAATCTTAAGTTTGTTTGGTATAAATCTTAAGTTTTGATGAATATCTCAGAACTATCTTCCACCCTGAGTTACATTTACTAAAAACATTATAGTAATAAAATTATAAAAGTAACAAGAACATTTCACACACCGACACAAAGGTGTGTTCAAATTTGTAAAGCTTGATTATGACGACCTATACATTAGTATTCATCTTATAAAACAAGTATATCACAACAACAAATCAAAATTTTATAAATCATCGTAATTTAAAGACTGCAAAAGAAAGAAAAAAAGAAACCGTTAAAACAACAAAATCTTGAAGCAAATCGACCATTTTTACGTTTGTGTTTTAATAACTTGTATATATACAAAATAAGCTAACACAACTTAATGAAAACAATTATAATGTGTTGCAACTTTTCAAATAGTTATTGAAGTTTAAGATATTAACATAATAAGTTAAAACCAGACAAGTATAATGTGTTACAATTATTCTAAAGAACGAATTTTATAGTTATTGAAGTTTAAGGGTACCGACACAAACATGTATGCACGTATCTATACCAGAAAGTCATCACTAACTCTAATTTTCATAAAATGCAATTTCAAGATTACTTGTGTGCCCAAATGGTAGGTTGTCCAATTTTTGGTTTAGTATGTTTACCTAAATTTCTGATTCATATTACCAAACTTGTATCTTTATGTACAGAAAAATGATACCACTACAATACAATTTACTAGATCACATAAGAGAAAAAAAAAGAGCATATCTTATACTTAACTCCTGTTTGGCGCAGGGTCTAAGAACGGTCCAGATCGCTTCGTAATCTGATGTGCGCAACCTTACCCTACACTTTGTGCAGGAGACTGTTTTCCACGACTTAAACCCTTAACCTTAAAGTCACAAAGCAGCAACATTATCAGTTGCATCAAGTCACGCCCTTTATATAAGAAAAGGACTACCTCTTTTAGATCCTTTTATTACTAGCCATAATCTGGCATGCTCATCTCTTATTAAGGAAGGGGGTTTAATTAAATTTCAGGAGAAAATGTTAATCCTTAATCTTTTCCATTTGCTTCTTGCCAACTTTGGGTGCAAACCGAGTATGTGTTCCGGCATGAAATCATGTCTCGTCAATATACCGACTACAGGGAGTCTCTGCAAGACGAAACAAACGGCAAAGTGTCAATGTTACTGAAAAATATGATAGCAGTATGCAGCAAAGGACACGGATTGTAATAATCTATGATAAATTGATTTGTTTATAAACAATGAAAATGGGATAAAAAGGTATAGTAATGTCAAGTTGACCCCACATGTTTGTTTTGACCCGTTACCCAACCTGCGAATTTGCCACGTGTTGTATTATCCATATCCAATACACAACATATAAAAGTTGTGATGATATGGGTTTGCTCATATGATGGGTTGGATAACTTGCATAAACCAAGTTATAAAACTCAAAGAGAATAATATGGCTTTATTATGTAATCCTCCAGAAGTTTATTTATCTATATAAAATCAAAATTCATATAATTTTCTATAATCAAAGTACACTTCTGTAAATATGTGCTCATGTGAAATGTAAAACCATAACACACTGTTTTCCTACCATAACCTTATGAAGGCCAAATGTCCGCCACAAGTTGTGATTTATCTGGTCCTGTTGGTTAGCTGAGTATTATCGGCCTAGTGAGTTTTCTAGTAGCAGATTCTTATGGTTATCAGAAAAAGTTTACAAACACATTTATATTCAGGTAGTGGGATTTAATGAACTAAATTGCAAGCTTACCCAAGTTGCCCCCTTATCGAAAGAGGTGTCAATTTCAACCCATATTATCTCAAACGGATAAATGGGTAAATCAAAATTTTTTAGCTAGAAAGTGGATGATGCATGGCAAACGGGCTTAAGTCACTCAAAAGTCTATTATTAAAACATACAACTTTCTAAAAAGTATTTATTCAAAGATTTAGATTATCATTGCAATAAGAACCAAAACTAGAATTATTTGAAATAAAAAATAAATATTGGATATAAAGTGTTTTCAGGTATACCAATGTGTCACGACCCGTTTAAAAAGACCCGTTAACCAACCCAGCCATCTTGCCACCCCTCCTAATGTTAAGAACAAACTAAACAGATCAAACACATAAGCAGGAAAGTATTCTCACCCCAGATGTTTTGGGCACCACCAGCAAGTGCCTTAAACCGACACCCCTAAAAAGGGTAAGCGCCTTCGCCAGCGACATGGTCTCCACAACAGTATAAGGTGAAGCGTTCGTGAAAGGATGCAAGTCGATATACATCTCCATCTCTTCTTCCGTCAATTCAATATCTTCAATCTTTTCTTCATTCCCAAAACCGTGCTTTGCAAAATCACTTGATGAAAATCGGTCCACAACATCCACATCAGCTAGAGTTGGAGTAGTATAAAAAGCTTTCTTCTTTAGTAATGTAATAAGATGGGACCGAAGAATCAGCCCATACAAAATAGGAGGCTCATCAACCACAGGAAACCCATTGTGACCCGTCATTCTAAGAACTTGCACAATGTTAGCAACACGCTCAATCCCATTGAACACATGAAGTGGGCCCGTGACAGCATCACTAACGGTTAGCTGTCTCATGTATGGTTCGGCATGGGTTTCTAAATAAGGAAACCCTTTTAACGTCATCAACTGGTCATATATATTATGGTTGAAAGCATCAGCAACAGTTTTAGAAACTAGAAGAACCAGCATTACGAGCGGAAGCAATAGCAAGTTGTTGGTCAATTCTAAGAGAATAACACAAAGTGAAACAGTCATTCTCATTGATCCACCAAGAAGTGCAGCAGCACCTAAGACAGCAAATAGCCCATCGTTAAGACTGGAGCTTGAACCTATTAAATACCCAAGAAGACGCCCATAGGATGCACCTGTCACAATTACAGGTATAAAAATGCCGACGGGTGCCACGATACCATAACTGAATATGCTGAGGAAAAAGCAGGTGATACAGAATATTAGAACTGATTCGGGCTGAAACTCAGCGTCTGTGTCCTTGCTAAATAGGTTCTTGATCGCATCATCATTTGTATTGAAGAAAAGGCTGGCTAGATCATTGTAATGACCAGGTTGACATTGGAACTTCTTGTAGTTGCCAGAGCGACCAATGGTCGGACATGGTTCAGACGTGTCGGCTGGACAAGGTCGGCAAGACGCCAGCCATGGTAGTCCAAATAAGAGACACGACGTGACAATGGAAACCGTGCATGCTAGGAGTATTTTATAAGCAGTGCCTTTCCTGCAGTAGCAAAGACAGAAAAGAAGAATAAGTAAATTGTTTCATCTATCAGATATCTGCTACATATTTTATAAAAGTGGCCCGAAGCCCAGCAAACCCCGCGCATGCCGGAGCCTTGTGCACCGGGTTTCATCTATCAGATATCTAATATAGCTTGAAGAAAGACAAGTAAGGAGTTGTGTAACCCAAATGAACGCAGTCAACTCATTAGGATTGAACCCAACCCATTTCAACTCGATAACCCACATTGCCACATCTAGGAAATATGTTGTCAGAGAAAGACATACGAAAGACACAGAATATGCAAGCAGATTGATTACATAAAGCCAAAGAGGGAGCTTACTCGATGATTAGATTGTAAAGTCGGAGAACTTTACCCAATAAAAAATTGTACAGACTTCCTGCAATTCCTCCAATCACTCCAAGAAGAAGAACCACAGGCACATCTGTGAGATGATAGCTAATATCTACCGAGGTAACATCAAATATTATCAAACCTCCTTTTCCAAAGAGTCCACATTTTCCACTCAAGCAGACATCTGTTAGACCGCGAAGCAAAATTGCAACTATCGCAGTCGTAAAGAAAGCTCTCCACAAAAGGGCACTTCTCCACCTGCACAATAACAGACACATACATGTAAAATGTGACAATTTAACAATGTGACAATGTGCATTAAATCATGTTACAAGATATTGTGGTAAGTTTGATGATGATTTGAGTGGTTGTTGTAGATTACCAAGATGCCATTTCTTCAAGAGCAAAAAGTACGCCACCAACCGGGGCACGGAAAGCGGCAGCAATTCCAGCAGCTGACCCACAAGTTATAAGATCACGACGGTCCCGATCATTATTGAAAAATCTAAGCCACTTCCATGCTAACCCGTATTTCTTTGATCTACCCTGAGATGTTAAAGCTGCAATGCACGCACCAGTATGCACCATGGGACCTGCTTTCCCAACATTAAGAGATGACGACACAGCAGTAATACTGCCAACAATCTGTCAACGAGTCCACATCAGATATATGGTATAATTTGATGTACATTATAAACAGTTAATGAGAGCATAAACAATCCAAATCACCTTAACTAACAAAGTTCTAAATGAGAATATGGCAGGGGCATCAACACCATTTAAGTAAGCCTTAACTTCAGGTATGCCTGATCCAGCAGCCTCGGGTGCTATTAAAGTGGTTATTAAACAACTAAACAAAGTAAGGCCTAAGTTTGCAGCTGCAAATATGAGAAATGCTGCCAAGTACCTGCGACGAAGTGTGCAATACATGATTACATACATTATTTGTAAATTAATGGTGTGTAAAATTTACAGTTGTAGCTAACAAAAGTCACATTCTAGAAAACTATTAATGCGATCGATTCTAACCTGTTGGCGAGCATCATGTTGGAGGTGATCACAAACTTCTCTCCAGCAATGTTCTCAATGGCTAGGTTATTGAAGAAGCCGATGAGACTGACAACAATACCAATAACAAAACAAAGGATCCATTTCAAACATATGAACTCAAAAATCTCGAATTTACTTCTGCTGCGCCAATCTTGCTTGAAGACATCATTCTCTATGATCCTGATGAAATAATAGAAAAAGAATAAATAAGTAATCAACAAAATTACTTTGCAGTGTTTGTATTGCTCTTAGTATGTCTGCTTGTAATTCTTCATGACCAAAAGATATTCTATAGTTACAAATGACAAATCACAGTTGAGGCGCTCCAGTTTTGCTTAATGGCATGTTGGCTATGGGTCTTAAGTGACTTGATATAAACATATCCCTAGCTTGACGGTGTACACATTTGACTCTTGATTATGATTTGATTTACAAACATATGAGTTCATACTTCATTGTCAGTTGGAGTTCATGAAGTACTAATTTGAATTGTTAACATTGATTATCATGAATGTTAGACAAATCTTAGTTAGATTAGTTGCAGAGAATCATAAAGACACATAGAATACTAGGAAGATTGTCAAACCGCATTGTCAAGAGTTGAAGCACATGGGATAATCATTCTTAGAATCGATTAGGATCGTAAATTAATGAAGTTTCCTGTTTTAGACTTCCACATTACACAATTCCAACAAATACCATGGCAAATTTCATACATGAAAGACTTGTTACATTATTTATCACAATAACCTCTATCATAAAGAACTTTAGAATAATAATAATGTAAGTGATTGAAAGAGAGCAGAGAGGTTATACTCGTAGTCGAGGCTTTCGATGGGGCAGGGGTTGGAGCCGACGATGGCAATCTGAGAGGTGGCGTTGGAGCTCCGGCGGAGGAGCGGCGCCGTGAGCGATTCTTCGTCCGGCGATCCATTCGTCGAATCGTACGACATGATTCACGTTGTCACAGTCTCTACTGCTGTTTGATTATTATCTATCCTATAGGATGGATCCTATATCTGAGTATCTTGTTGGATTCTTGTTTAACTCTGTTATTTGACATTTGTAAAACTCATCCGACTTGTTATGGGATATTCCTTTTAAGGTTATAGTTTGTTTTTTTTTAATTTTATTCGGATGTTTATAGGATTGGATTACAGTTTATTTGAATTGGATTTTTTAGGTTTGAATTTTTTTGTGAATTTATCTGAAATCCGATCTGGTTTTTTAGTTTATTATTATGTTTATCAAATTAGATAACGGTTTATTCAGATTGGATTTTTCGGGTTTGAAATTTTATAAATCTATCTGAAATCCGATGCGATTCGATTGAGTCACCTAACTTTATCTACTATTAAGTTATATAAAGTTTTTAAGTATTTTGTTTATTTTAATAAGAGGGCACCTGCAACCTTTTTAAAATGTTATTGTTCTTATGGTTTCGTTAATTTTCAAACTTAATAAAATCAATCACTTTCTATTTTCTATATTATAAAATGAAAAACAGAAATTGTTTTAAATTTTTTTTGATTAAATCTTCTACGAAGTGAAGAATTAATTTTCTCTACAATTATTCAGGTTTGAAAGAATCTTTGTAAGTTTTTATGGTTTCATTCTCAAGATCTTTATAAAATCATTTAACATTATGTTATTGATAAATGATGATAATAGTTAAATTTAGAGGCCTCAAAATGTTAACTTGATTTTAATAAACATTAGAGCCATCATGCATTATTAATTAGTTCAATAAGTAGTGTAAAGCCAATACGCTTGAATTTTGAAGAAAAAAAATGTATGCTTAAACCAAAAGTTTAACAAATTCAATAAATAAAACTCTTAGATCATATTACAAAATCAAAGGGGAATTTTAATCTATTATTATGACACTCTGAAATGGTGTGCTTTTGTTTTCATTGAAAGGAGACCCATTGTCATTTAACATTAAGAAAGAGGAAAAAAAACTGAATATGGAGCCAATATGTACCAGCTAACAAGTTGCTTATTGACTCCTTCCCTTGTTATTGTCATACACCACGAATAACTTTGTTAGTAACTGCTTTTTTTGTTATTTTATAAATAAAAATAAAGAAAATTACATAGATGGTCCCTGTGGTTAAAGCAAATTGAATGTTTGATCCTCAAATTTTAAAAATTACAAAGTTAATACAAACTTTTGTATAAACATTCAGTGACATTTAATTTATTCAATTTTTTAGGCATTTTGTAAGGTTTAAACTAACTTTTAAATTCAACTTTAAGGACCAAAAGTGCAATACACACATAAGAGTTTGGACTAACTTAAAATTATTACAAACTGGAGACCAAGCTTACAATGATTATACAAAAGTTTGGACTAATTTTTTAATTTTTAAAGTTTGGGGACCAAATGTGCAATCTGCTTAAATCACAGGGACTATTTATGCAATTTTCTCTAAAAAGTATTTTAATAATAGAATGAATTTTGTTTGTAGAAACACGAGAATTGACCAAGAAAAACGAAATCAAAATTGATTCGATTAGAAGAATGAACAAGATTACAAGATGGATATGAAAGCTCTTCTGAATCAGCTTTCAATTTCTTTAACCAAACAACCTGATCATCAAGCAGATGAGTAACAAACTAACAACAACCATAACTAAAATGTTACACAATCAACCCTTAAACTATGAACTATTATAAAAAACATAATAAAAGTTCAATTAATGTTTTAAAATGAACATTAACTACTATTTAACCAAAACAAAACACATAACCTGTTGCACTAATATTCAGAATATTCATTTTAATGCAAAGGTTAACTGTATTATCTAATTTCTAATTCTGTCTCTGTTGATTTCCATGCCTAAAATCTTTTTGGTATTTCCTAATTCCTTCATTTCAAACTCAATTAACAGTAACTTCCTAATGATGGAATTTTGCTTTTTATCAGAGTGGAAAATTGACATATCATCTACATATAACAAGAGATATATACTTACATATGTCATGTTCTTTGTAATAAATAGCTTGTTAGAAAACCATTACAAAGCATATGATCATCAAATCTTTTATACCACTGTCTAGGAGATTGTTTTATTAGAAAGCTCTTAAGTAGACACACTTTATCTTCCATTCCACATTAAATCCCACAAGTTGCCCTATATAAATGCCTTTTTTTCAAATTTCCATGAAGAAAAGCAATTTTCACATCCAATTACTCTAGTTATGTATCCATTGAAGCTATTAATGCCAGCGCCACCTTGATTGAAGTAAGTTTTACCACTAAAGAGAATACCTCATTATAAACTATCCTTGCCCTTTGTATAAAGCCTTTGGCTACTAGCCTAGCTTTAAACCTTGATGGATCAACACCTTAAATTCCTTCCTTCAAATTAAAGATTCACTTGCAATCCACGAGTTTTTTTTTCACCATTAATCTTGCCAACTAGCACCCATGTTTCATTCTTGAGTAATTATTTCATTTTCTCCTACATGGCCTTTATCAATGAATATTTATTAACTGAACTAACAACTTAAGAGAAGGTTAGTGGTTCGCTTGTATCTTCCTATTTAGCAATATTGTATACAAATTCATGAACATCTTTAGCATTGTCCATCACTAGTGGTGCAATGTTTCTCTTAGGCATATATTTAGCCAAACTATAGCAAGTATACTCCACACAGTATCCTCTTCTGGTTGCTTAAATGACTCCCTTTTTCAATAGTCTGATTAGGTAACTCTACCAATCTAATTATCATCGGCAACAGGAAATTCCATTTAATGTTATGAATCACATTCTTACACATCACTTGTTCTTGAAATATTATACTTCTACTCACATTTATCTTAAGGTTGATAGCTTCAGGACCGGATGAAGGGCTTATGCACTTGTACAACACAACAACACAAAGAGAAGAGTGTATTTAAACACTTAACAATTCAAATGGGGAACTGATAAGAATGAGTTTAGAGAACTTAGAAACACAAGATGTAATGAGACAGAAACTAGAGTAATACACAGGTAGTTGGTTTTCAAGGTTAAAGTATATTGATCTTCTAGTTCCTTACAAAGTGGTTTATAAAGTTCAACTTAAAACTTGCTTAGTTACAAGGACCAAAAAATACTTATACTAAAGCCTACATCCGGCCATACTTTGAAGGCCAGCTGGATACATGAACTAGACAACAAAATCCATGTAGAGTCAAAAGGCAGATTGCCTTTTGACTAGTGACTATGACATGCCATAGCTCACATCCTAATATATTACATAAAGGATAAAGTACATAAAGTGGAAAGTTACAGACTCAAGACCTCAATGTACAGTTTACCAAAAGCATGGACCTTTTCACCAACTCATGAAAAGGTTGGT
>BJCO01798601.1:0-10336 GCA_018326465.1 Flaveria floridana
ATAGAACAATTAATTTTTCGCAGAACTCTTTTCTCTCTCTATGCTTGTGCTTTTACTTGCAATATCTTTTATGTTCTTGCATTAATCGCTAATTAACGTGCTAAATCCGCTGCAAACAAATCTGATTGATCAAACGAGAGGCTTAGATCCTGTCACACCTTTTTCTTCTAATAAGATTAGAAGTGTCGTTTGGGATTGTGGTGGTCATAAAGCCCCAGTCCTGATGATTTTAATTTTAATTTTATTAAAAAAATTTAGGAGACGATGGCTAGCGACATTAAAGAGGTCTTAGATTATTTCTATGAGGGTGGATCTATTTCGGTGGGTTGTAATGTTGCTTTTATTGCGTTGATCCCTAAAATAAAGGACTCCTCTAAAGTATCTGATTTTATACCGATTAGTTTGATTGGGTCTTTCTATAAGATCATTTTAAAAATTCTCGCAAACAGACTAAAAGGGGTGTTAGATCATGTTGTTAGCAAGGAACAATCAGCGTTCCTTTCTGGTAGATACATTGTAAATGGACCTATGATCGTCAGCGAAACTATCGCGTGGATAAAAGCAAAAAAAGGACCAGCCATGTTATTTAAAGTCGATTTTGAGAAGGCATACGACATGGTAAATTGGCAATTTTCGGATGCTATCATGGAGCAGATGGGATTCCCGAATATGTGGAGACATAGGATAAGAAATTGTTTGTCCTCGGCTAGATCATCCGTAATTATTAATGGTTAACCTACTGAAGAATTTGCTGCTACCAGAGGATTAAGACAAGGAGACCCGCCCTCTCCATTTTTGTGTATCATAGTAATGGAAGCTCTTCATGTGGCAATCAAAAGTGCGGTTAAATTGGTGTTTTGATGGAATTTCTCTCCTAAACAATGGCTCGATCATCTCGCATGTATTCTAAGCTAATGATGCGTTAATAATGGGTGAAGGTCTATCAATAATGCAAAAAATTGACTAGATTACTTAGATGCTTTAAACTATAACAAAAGTTCAATTTTTAGGATTGGTGTTGAGGCTATGGATATGGATAATCTTGCCAATATTATGCATTGCCAAAGTGGCACTATTCCTTTTTAATTGCTTAGGATTCCAATTGGAAATAATATGAATCGTATCATAAATTGGAAACCTGTAGTGGAGAGATTCAAAGCCAAATATCATTATGGAAAGCAAGAACATTGTCCATTGGAGGAGAGTTAACGCTTTTAAAGGCGGTTTTGGGTAGTCTTCCTCTTTACTACTTATCAATTTTTAAAGCTCATGCACAAGTGATTAAATCTCCCAAAAACATTAGACGAAATTTTTTATGGAACAGATCTTCTAATAGAACAAAGATCCATTGGGTGGCATGGTCAAAGGCTACGGTTCCAAAAGAAGTTGGGGGTCTTGGTATTGGTAACATTCAAGATGCTAATATAGCTTTATTAGTAAAATGGAGTTGAAAATTTTACACTCAAAAGCAATCATTATGGGTTAGAACCATTGAGGTCATTCACCATCAACATCGTAAGCACGTATCTCTCCCTTGTAAAGCATCGATTCCAGACGTTTGGAAAAATGTTATAAACTGAAACAAGGATTATTAAAAGAGAATGTTAACTTGGACAACCTCATGAAGGCTAAGGTAGGTGTTGGAGGTTCTATATATTTTTTATTGGATAGCTGGCATGGGAATGGTCCTATTAAGTTGTATTTTCCTGAATTATTTGCAATTGAGAAAGAAAAATCATGCAAGCTTGGAGAAAGAATAAAGGTGGATGTGAATGAAATTGGTGGGAATTGGAAATGGGCTCATACTCCGAGTAATTATGAAGAGTGTACGAATTGCAAAATCTTGAGAGGTTGATTTAAGATTTAAATATCTCAAACGAAAATGACAAATGGTTTTGGTTGGGGACGATTCTTGGGTTTTCTCGATTAAGTCTCTTTGGTCGATTCTAGAGCTTATTCAGGTCCCTTCATACTTTAATCCTCATATATGGTTGCCAAGGGTCCCGTTGAAAGTTAATGTGTTTGCTTAGAGAGCTAGAATTGATTAAATTCCATCCAAATTGGCATTATCAACCGGGGGTCAATCTTTATTCTACTGAATGTTCATGATGCTTTGGAGAGATCGAGACAACTGACCATGTTTTAATCGACGGCCCATATGCAACATCGATTTGGGACCAAATTTTAATATGGTGTTACATCTCGGAAGTAGAAAGGGATCAGGAGCATGCTGCATGCCCCTTTCAATGTGGATATAAACTTAAAACAAAAAAGGTTGTGTATGTGGTGTTTATGGCTACATTTTGGGGCATTTGGAAGTCAAGGAATGTGCTTATTTTTAACTCCAAACCTTTATCAGCGTCGGTGGTGGTGGATGAAGTAAAGTATCTTTCTTTTTCAAGGTTAAAACATAGAGGAAAGCTAGGGGAACTTGCATGGCATTTATGGTGTAATTTTTCATTTACTAACTTTCCTTTGTAATCATTATTGTCGGTCCTAGCATCTTGCTAGTGGCTATATTTATAATAAAGATGAAGGTAAACGTATGGGAAATGGAAATGGTATTGCTTCAGAGGTCACCTGAAACCTAAATCAGGCTAATTATTATTGGGCTTTTACTGATTTTATTTTTTGGACCATGGGTTGCCCTTAGGATGCATTTTACGATAAACTAGTATATAAGACCTATACGTTGTTTGGCAACGCTAAACCATAAAAATGTTTACTTTGATATGCAATAAGTATAAGTGTGTTGATTTGTCACACTTTATAACTTGTTTTGCTCAACGCGGAACTCAGTTCTTGCGTGTTGTCATGCAAATATGTTTAGTTTTAAATAAAATTCTATATTTAAGTAAAAAGAACGATGCTTAAAGTTATGGATTTATGTAAATAAAATTCAAAACTTTATATAAAAAATGAAACCATTTAGTCGAGTAACATTGAAATGTCAAAAGAAAAAAAAGTCAAAAACCAACAATGAAACGATCTTTTATCATTGATAAATTTTATATTACAAGTTGAAACGGTTGAAGAACTACATTGAAACAATAATTTTGCAGAAGAACTAGTAACAAATTAAATGAAATAATCTATAAAAACAAATATTAAAAAAGCAAAACAATCAAGGATAAAAAAAAGTTAAAGCTGTCGAGATTGAACTCAGGTTGAATGACCCAGAGTCTAAGAACTTAACCACCAAGGCAAAGACAAATTAATCATCTTATTGTGTCACACCTCAAACCTCAACGGTTTCCCGCGGGGTGCGAACGTCATGGTTTCATAGTCAGTGGTCGACCACTACATGATTTTGTAAAACATACGTCTCAAATAAGTTTAAAATACATAATTGTTTTAGAGTTAAATTGCAAAAGCAATAGTAATAAAGTAAATTGTTTTCAAAACATGGAAAATGTGAAAATGAATGTCCCAAACAACATGAATAGCCCTATACATGATATGATCCATGCTAGCTTAACTTTGTGCATCTATCAATTACTTGAGAAAACATGCATGAAAAATATGTCAGCATAATGTTGGTGAATTCACAGGTTTTAAGTAATAATAAAAAGTGTAAAGGACCATAAGACTTTCTATGATTTGATTCTTGTACACACAATGCTATAAATTATATAAGCACCGCAATCGAATCTAGACTCCAACTGTAATAAATTGCCCCTACCCATGCATACCATAAGCATAGGGGTGAACAAGCTAATAATGTACCCGTTTAGACCTACAGTCAAGGTTAGGGTAATCAACCCGGGTGGAGGTAGTCAAACCCAATAGTACTATCCACGATTATCTCGCTTTGGGAAATAAACTAACGGTCCGATAACGGGGGACTTCATACGGTAAGTAAACAACTTATATAACATGTGAAATCATTGACAAGTAAATATGTCCAAGAAAGTAGTAATTTGCATGTAATCTCCCTCAAATGGAAAATAAGTGAAAATGAGGCGTGAAACTCACTTGTGAAGTGAGTCGGGCATGAAATCTGTAAGTATCGCAAGTGCTCGGGAAAATCCAAACTAGGGCCACCCTAGAACAAACAAGGCAACTTATGTCTAAGTAATTGCTCCGACGTGTAATGTGAGCGTGTAATTATTTCATCCACACACTTGGTAACAGGTGTTTGACTTGACGACCTGTTGGTGAAC
The DNA here is from genome assembly GCA_018326465.1 of Flaveria floridana. Taxonomy (NCBI): domain Eukaryota; kingdom Viridiplantae; phylum Streptophyta; class Magnoliopsida; order Asterales; family Asteraceae; genus Flaveria; species Flaveria floridana. The sequence continues at coordinate 4,164 of BJCO01798601.1, forward strand.
CAAAATGGATATTTGTAAAATATATATTACTTAAAAAATATTAATAAATTAAACTTCACTTGAAAGTGTTCAGAAACCTTTGTGTCTTGAAGTTGACATATTATTTAGGTAATTTATTATCATTTTGACTCGACCCGAAACGTGACTCGAGTGTTTAGTAATTAATTATGTAAATTACATATGAAATTATAGAATTTAGTGGTTTAAAATAATATTATTTTCTTTGGTAAAATAATCTTTGTATTATAGTAATTGGAATAGAATTTGAAATATTAACATCTAAGAAAAATCACTAGTTTTTGTATTTTATAATCCAAGTATAAATCCATATATATTTACTCGTAAAGTAATTATTTAATTATTTTTAGTAGAGTTATTCTTTTATTCTACCTAGTTCTTATGAACCTTAACACATATTAAATTAGGGTTTTACCTAATTATTAAGTAATTTTTATTATGTTAGAAACTAAAATCCCTTTAATAAGGAACATATTAAGTAATCCTCTTCATTTATCTGTTGTAACATCCAAGGAAGCAAGGGAAAGAAAGTCCTACTGTAAAAGTTCCTTGGATCCCTCTTCTTAATGTAATTATAGGACTTGGCATTGTAACGGGGGATGTCCATTATAGGTCTTACAGGTACAAGTTGGGGAAATGCTTCATTGATGAGGCATTATAGGAATCTTGGATACATAAGGAACATATGTCTTCTTCCTTCTTGAATGTTAGACACCATGCCATTGAACACATAGGTAAACATGTTGAATGGCCTATTAGTGCACAGAGCACATATAGCATATGATGTAGTTACAGGAATATTATTCCATCCTGTCTTTTTTTTGATAGACCATGTTGGAATAAGTGTATTAAGAATCTCCACTGCAAGTCCACCAAGCCTTTGACTATTTGTTTTCCTTCATATCCTTCTTCATACCCAATGTTGGCAAAGAAGGTCATGATCTCCTCATCTTCAAGTTCTTGAGGAGTGTCGGTATCATCACCAAACTGTATACATTGTCTCACAGTTTGTTCAGTGATGGAAAAGGGTGTGATCGTTAGTGATTCTTCCAGATAAAGTCTTGACGCCATCAATCTTTGTAACTTCAGAAGTACTGAAAAATGATCTTATGAAGTTCTCATAGATAACAGGTCTCATAGTAATAGCATGAGCAACTCTAGTGGTAGATATAATTCTGATCATGTCTCTGAGTCCTTCAGCTTCAGGGACACCAGGGTCAAGATATCTACTAACATTATGGAGTTTACTCCATATGAGATTTGCCATTAGCTTCTGCACAAGATACATATGAGTTAGTGCTGACTATTTGAATTTTGATTTTGTTTGGTGAAAATTAAAGAATCATGGGTACTGTTTCATAGAAATCTGACCTAACTTGATTTTACAATATATGAACAATTTTATTGTGATTTGTCTTTGATTTTGATGATAATTTTCTGTTTAAAGACTCTTTTAAAATTCAAACTTAGGTTTTAAAGTCAACATTTTCAGTGTGTTGATCCCCTATTCATGCGACAATCTTAGGGTTTTGAAAATCACTTGTTCATGTTAATTTTCATAATCATTTATGCCATTAAACTCAGAAATGTCTATCAATCCTTAGTTTGGTGTTGATTTTGTGATTCTTTCTTTGTGTTAGGCATCTGAGTTCATCATGTGTTCGATGGGTAACTCTTAGATATTGCTGAAAATAAACTTGTTTCGATACTACGATTGTTGAGAATCGAAATAGAGGCAATATGATGTTCGAAGAACACTGAAATAACATTTGAAAAGTATTAAATGACATTTGTTGATCTGTTTAAATAGTCAATTTTAATTGCTTTTGTAAATTCTACAAGTTTTAAAAGAAATGCGGACGACTACTGTAGCAAACACGGAAGGTTCTCTCTGTTAGCATTTGTTTACTGTAACAAATACGAAAGTGTAAACTTGGGTAGCATTTGTATACTGTAGCAAATGCGGAAGTTTAAGTTGTCAAACACTTGAACACTGTAGCAAATGCGGAAGTTAAGTTATCATACATTTTTGCACTGTAGCAAATGCGTATGTTTTAACTTATCAAGCATTTGTACATTATAGCAAATGCTGAAAACATTTGTCTTCCCATATTTACTTCAACAAATGCAGATGAACAACCAAGTTGTCCGCATTTCTTGAACTTCAAACATAATGGTAGGAGAGTGTGAGCATACTTCTAATTTATGATGATACAAATATACAACCACGTTTTAGTATTGATTTCAGCCATATTAAGAAAATGCGGCTGAGTAAACAAATGCAGATGAACAGAGGTGGCCATATTAATTTTTATACTTGAAAACTTTGTTGTATATATTTGTTGTGAGACTAATGAGGTAGAGTTAACTTATCTGCATTACTTTTACTTGTGTTTTTCATTACTCAAAACTGTTACCCGCATTGGTTATGTGCTTGGGTTACCTTCACCCGCATTAACCTATGCTCTTACCTACATTAAGTTTTGAACTTGTCACATCTTAATGATTCTGTTGTGGGTAGTTTTGTTTGTTTATTGCTTTGATGCTTGATCTTTATGAAGCTATGTCTTTTTCTTTTGACTGTTATGAAGATGAGTCTGTTGATTTGTTGTTTAGAAGTTTTGACTGTTGCTTGGGTTGTCAATTCTTGCTTGGATTGAATTGTACACCAGATGTGATGCAAGTTTCTCAGTGTTGACTGATCTTCAACTTTCATGCTTCAAGATGTTTGCATATATTGAGATTCTATTGTATAACTTCTGCACCAACTCAGTCATTTTTCTGATTTTTATATTTGTTTTTGAATTGTACATTTTTTAAGAAAGAAGACAACTATACATAATGATCAAAATTTTAATTATTCCCTTTAAAGTTTATATCCATAAGGGATAAAAACTTGAAAGACTTAAAAATTTTGAAGAGAAAATGTTTTTGTGATTTTTTGTTTTCTTATCTGTAAATGAAGTAGAGATATACCTTTCTTAGAATCATATTAATCTTACCTTTTACAAGTGCAAGCAATTGTTATTAAAATAGACATAGTCATGAACATATTGATTGAAGGTATATTTGTCCTCTTAAACTCATACTTGGTTAATATTTTAATGCTAGTGATCTTATCATGTTTTTGAGTTGATTGAGTATTCAATATGTACCTCACACTCAAAAGCATGGTAAGGTCAACAATCCGCATGCAATGTATGGTAGAACTTTTAACAGCTTATTTGACCAGGTCATTTAAAATATGAAATCTCATTTTGCTTGATCCTCATTGAGATTATTTTTATTTTGATCCTTTTATCTATTTGATCCTCATTGGGATTCTTTTAACTTTAATTTGGAAGGTGATCTCTGTTAGGATTGTTTTTATTTCCTTCACTTAGAATGTATTTTATTCTATTGTTTCATCCAAGTTAGATGTGTTCCTCATTGGGAATCTTGTTGGATCATGACATCAGCACTATATGCTTGTTTCTCTAGATCTTTGCTCAGCAAAACAATAGAGAAACTGATGTGAGTAAAAGAGATTCATATGACATCATTACATGGTGTGTTTATGTTACTACACACACATGTTTGGATAAGCTAATACATACACACACTTTGAGATGAAAGCTTCACAGTTAAATATAAGCTTTAGTTCATCATTGCATGCGTTTTCTTTTCCAAGTTGAGCCTACCCTCATATCTGATAAGTCATGTCAGTCATTTGAGATTTATAAATAAGCACAGTGAATGATATAACGAATGTAATTATATCATTTACCAAAGTATAAAACATATACTTCTACAAGATGAATTCTTTTTGTATTTTTGCAATATATGAATTATTTTTGTAGATTTTGGTTTTTACTCAAGGTTAATCATGCCAATATATTGAACTAAGAATTCAATTCGACTTGGATCAAATGTCTTAGTAAATAAATCAGCTAGTTGATTATCAGTGTGAACTTGTATCAATTTGATTAACCCTTTTTCAGCACAATCTCTCAAAAAGTGATATCTAATTTCAATATATTTTGTTTTTGAGTGTTGAACTGGATTATTTGTTATGAGCATAGCTGTTGGGTTGTCAATATGAATTGGTGTGTGCAAGAAGTTAAAACCATAATCAAGCATCTGGTTTTGAATACAGAGTACTTTAGAGCAACAAGCTGATGTTGCTATGTACTCAGATTCTGCCGTTGAAATGAAAACATTTGTCTGCTTCTTGTATTGCAGGAGACCAGTTTGGGACCAAGAAATTGACAACCGCCAGATGTGGACTTCCTATTGAAATTGCATCCCCCATAGTCAATATCAGTGTATGCATAGAGATTGAAATCTCCTTCCTTTGGATACCATAATCCAAGTGCAGGCTTACCCTTGAGATATTTGAATATCCTCTTGACTGCATTCACATGAGATTCCTTGTGATCTGCTTGATACCTGGCACAAACACATACACCAAATATTATGTCAGGTCTACTAGCTGTTAGATACATGAGTAATCCAATCATAGATTGATAATGAGTCTGATCCACTGATTTTCCTTCTGAATCTGGCCCTATCTTCATCTTTGTATCAATAGGAGTTCTAATAGACTAAAAAATCTACAAAATGAAATTTCTTCAACATGATTCCACATATTTTAATTGATTGATGAAGTTTTCATCTGCTGTTTGCTGTACTTGTAACCCTAAGAAGAAATTGAGTTCTCCCCTTGCACTCATTTGGAATTTCAAATACATGAGGTCTTCAAAGTCTTTGCAAAGTTGCTTGTTGGTTGAGACAAAAATGATATCATCCACATAAATCTAGACTAGCAACATGTCCTATCCTTTTCTCTTTCTGAAAAGAGTCTGATCAATCTTTCCTCTCTCGTATCCATGTGTAAGAAGGAAAGATGATAGAGTCTCATACTACTTTCATGGGGCTTGATGTAGACCATACAGAGCTTTGTCAAGCTTGTAACCCTATAAAGGAAATCTGGGTCTTCAAAGCCCGGAGGTTGACTCACATAGACTTCTTCAATAATTTTGCCATAGAGAAAAGCACACTTCACATCCATTTGTGTAACACCCGATTATTTGTTTTAGTATAAAGAAATAATAAAAGTAAATGAAAAGAAGGAAATGTAATTTAACCCAAGTAGAGGGGTCAAAAGTGTCCAAAAGGACAAAACTTTGGGAAGTTGGTGAATAAAGCAACATGGCCGCCCATGCCAAGTTACTTTTCTCTTATCATTCGGATTTTTAGAGAGAGAGAGAGGGAGAAAAGCAGAGAATTCTCGGAGGTTTTAGAAGAAGCAAGAACTTTGAAGTTTTGGTAAGAATTATCAGATTTATGGTATTTTAGATGTTTCTAGTTTCATTTATGTGCCTATAAATGTGATTGTGTGTTTGGGTTGTGTATATGTGTGTGTGTCCTAGGCGCTAGAACCGTCTGAAAAGCTCAAGAGAAGAGTTTAAGTTCGAAAGCTACTAAGGTTAGTTATAGACCCTGTAGTTTACTTGTTTTAAACATTTTGGGGCTGAGAATGTATGCAAAACTATTTTTACAAAAGTTCATGTTGAACACCCGTATGTATCTATGTGTGTATGATAATGTTTTATGGTTGTTATATGTTAGTTCTACCTAGAATAGTATTATTAGGCCTGGAACATGTAAGGAAAATGATTGGGATTTGTAATACATTAAGAACATGTTAAACAGATTGTTCAACCACCTAAACAATACCCCTAACCGTCTAGAAATGCCTTAGAAAGTTTTAAGTAGGCCCAAACGGCTAAACAGGGCCCAACCGCCCGAACAGTACCCTAACCGTCTAGAAAAGCCTTAGAAAATTCTAAGTGCAAGCCCAACCGTCTGAACAGTAGCCCATGCGTCTAAGAATTTGACTCAGACGCCTAAGTATGGACCAATCGTCCGAATAGTGCCCATGCGTCTGGAATAGCCCAACCGTCTAAGTGATGAAACATCCAAACAGTGCCCATGCGTCTGGGATGTTTCAAACGCCTAAGTAATTAACCGCCTAAATAGTGCCCATGCGTCTGAACAGGCCTCATGCGCCTGCATAGTGCTCATGCGTCTAGAACACTTAGATTATTTTCTGAAATTTTGAGCAGAACAGAATCATTAGAGTTTGACCCAGGTTTGACTTAGGGTTTTTAATT
>BJCO01798603.1:0-11880 GCA_018326465.1 Flaveria floridana
TTTATCTTTCTATGTAATAGGATTTATGTTAGATTACTTTTGTAAGTTGTTTAGTTTATTTGTATCTTTAGCTGTCTAGCGAAACTATGAGCGAAACTATAGTTTCTCTCACAGTCAGCTATATGTTCACCCGGCGAAACTGATAGTTTCTGCCGGGCGAAACTACTGTTTCGGCAGCACAGTTTCACTCACAGCGAAACTGTCTGCGAAACTACGGCTGCTATATATAGATTTCATTTTGTTTATTGTTAGCTATCCTTGCAAAACCCTAATAGAATATTTCTGTTGCAAGAGGCTATTGTAAGCTTGTGTTTCCTGAATATATTGAGCTTATTTCATTTCATTGAGTATTGTTCATTATTAAAACTTATTTGAAAGCTTTTTGGTCTTCTTTTGATCTTCATATCTTAGTGTTTGTTATGTGTGTTTGGTATTGAACGATTCAAGCATTCTTGTACACTGAAAAACCGATCAAATAGACCAACAGTTGGGTTTCAAAGATTAACTAACCAACCTTCCTTAGGTTTAAGATCTTTCAAACAATACATTCAAGATCAATTCATTCCAAGGTCTGTGAGAATGAATGATAAAAATGTTAGAAATAAACATTTTTCAAAAATTTGTCATTAAAACGGTATGAATTTTCTTAATAATGATAAAATATTTGTGCATAACAGAATTGTTAAATTCATTAAAAATAAGCCTAATGTGAATAAACTTTAATTTAAGCAATTTACCATCGTTGACAAGTTTGGAAGACCCTAGACCATCTCGACTTCGGTAGATAACTCAACTTAATTTCTTTGTTTTACAGGTACGCCCGAGAAGGCCTATCAACACATGGTATGTGGATAGCGGGTGTAGCCGACACATGACAGGCAACCATGCCTTACTTCAAGACTTTAAGTTAAAAGACGGTACACATGTCGACTTCGGTGGTGATGCAGGAGGAAAAATCACAGGCGAGGGAACAGTATCAAACGGGATAATAAGCTTCGATAAAGTCAACTACTGCTCATATTTGAACTTTAATTTGTTAAGCGTTTCCTAAATTTATGATAAATCTTATTCTGTTCTTTTTGATGGTTCTTTTTGCTATATTTTGTAGCTAGGTTTTTGGATTAGCAATGACTGGGTAATTGTTAGAGCTGTTAGGGATTGAGATATATACAAACTGGATATGTCTCAAGTTGATCCATCTACAGAAACAACTTGCCTCATTGCTAAATCTTACAATGATGAAATTCAGCTTTGGCATAGACGTCTCGGACAATCCAACTTCAAGAATATGAATAAGCTTGTAGAAGGAAATCATATTATTGGTCTTCCATCAAAGAAGTTTGCCACTACTGATCACTGCTCAGTATGTTTAAAGGGAAACCAACACAGACATCTTATAAGCCTAAGCAAATAAACTCAAATTCCAAACCCCTTCAGATGTTGCACATGGACCTTTTTGGACCAACCAACGTGAAGAGTATTAGAAGAAAATCTTATTGTTTAGTTATCATTGATGACTTTAGAAGATTTTCATTGGTTTTCTTTTTGAATGCTAAATCTAAAATGGCTAAATTATTAAAAGAATTCATCATAAAAGTTGAAAATCAATTAAATCAAAAATTAAAAACAGTAAGAAGTGATAATGGTACGGAATTTAAAAATGCTAATATTTTTGTGCAGAAAAAGAATTGCTCATCACTTCAGTGCTCCCAGAGCTCCATAACAAAATGGAATTACTGAAAGGAAGAACAGAACTTTGATAGAGGCTGCACGATCCATGTTAGTAGATGCGAAAATTCCTATCACTTTCTGGGATATAGCCATATCAACTACCTGTTTCATTTAGAATCGTACTTTAATTATGAAAGACAAATAGAAAACTCTTTATGAGTTGATGTTTGGCAGGAAACCAAACATTGATTTTCTTAAATCTTTTGGTTGTCCAGTTATGATTTTAAACTTAAGTGATCATCTCAGAAAATTTAATTCAAAATCTGATAGTAGTTTTTCATTGGATATTCATCTGTTTAAAAAGCCTATCGAGTTTATAGCTCTAGGACAAATGTTATACTTGAAACGTTTAACGTTAAATTCCTGGAAAATTCATTTCCATCAGTTTCAAATGGTCTAGCATGGTTATGTGATTTAGATTCATTGTCAAACTCTTTTCAATGTAATTTGTTTGATCAATCTAACTTGCTTAATTCTACAGGGAAGAAGAAACCTCGAGGAGATCTCGGCTCTTTCAACGATGATTCAGATTCTGACGATACTGATGACTCTATCCTAGATTATCCATTTCTCTCTTTTGTCATAGATTTAATAATTCATTTTAATAATAATGATCAATCTCATCAAGATGAAGATCATTCAATTTCAGAAGATCAAGATGTTTCATAACCTATTCCTAATGATGGTACTGAAGTTATACAACCTGAGTCTAGAACATCATTTATTTCTCGTGATGTAGTTGATTCTAGTAATCTTGATTACTTTATCAACTCACCAACTCAAGTTCCCAATTTCAATCGATATTCTTCAAGCCTATTGCATCAGATTTCCAACTTGAATCAAACCAATCTGGATGTTCATGTTCAAGGGAATGAGATTCCAACATCTTGTATTCACTAGAACCATCCAACATCTCAGATTATTGGTCCTTTGAATGAGAGAACTACGAGAAGCAAATCAGAACAAGCAAATCTTTTCTTTATTTGTGTTTTCTTTCTCAAATTGTTCTTAAAAACGTTACCGAAGCATTAAAGGATAATAGTTGGATTAAGGCAATGCAAGAAGAATTATTGTAATTCCGCAAACAAGAAGAGTAGAATCTTGTGGATTTACCTGAAGGAGAAAATGCCATAGGCACAAGATGGTTGTTCAGAAACAAAACAGATGACCGAGGTATAGTTATTAGAAATAAAGCAAGGCTCGTTGCACAAGGATACACTCAAGAAGAAGGTATTTATTATGATGAAGTATTTGCTCTAATTACAAGACTTGAATCAATTCGTGTCTTCCTGTCTTATGCATCATTCATGAAATTCAAAGTGTATCATTTGAATGTAAAAGGTGTGTTCTTGTATGGTCCAATCACCGATGATATGTATGTGAAGTAACCTCCGGGTTTTGAAGATTTGTAATTTCCACATTGTGTATAAGCTTTGTATGGACTCTATCAAGCCCCTAGAATCTGGTATGAAACATTATCACAACACTTATCTAACATGGATACACGCGAGGGAAAATCAATCCAACTTTGTTCATAAGGAAGGATGTTAATGATCTCTTATGTGTACAGGTGTATGTCGATGATATCATATTTGCTTCTACAAGTCCAAAATTATGCAATGAATTTGAAGAAATAATGAAGTCTTGATTTCAAATAAGTTCAATGGGAGAAATAAATTTCTTTCTTAGACTTCAAGTCAAGCATTCTACAATGGTATTTTCATTAATCAAGAGAAGTTCATTGACAAACTCTTGAATAAATTTAAACTACAAGATTGTCAGTCTATTAGAACTCCAGCTGAAGTAAACACCAAGATTGAGTCTGATCCGAAAGGAGAATTTGTAGACCAAACTTTATACAGATCAATGATTGGTTCATTAATGTATCTTACTGCATCAAGAGCTGACATAATGTATGTTGTTTGTGTCTGTGCCAGGTATTAAACAAACCCAAAGGAATCCCATTTAATTTTTGTTAAAAGAATATTCAGGTATCTCAAAAGTAAACCGACTTTAGGGCTATGGTATCCTTACGAAGGAAACTTCGAGTTATGTGGATATACTGATAGTGATTATGGAGGATGTTGTCAAGATTGAAAATCTACTATGGGTGGTTGTCAGTTTTTAGGACCCAGATTAGTCTCATGGCAATGTGGGAAACAAACAAATGTCTTCGTTTCAACCGAAGAAGCCAAGTACATACCCGCTTCAGCAGGATGTTCTCGAATCCTTTACTTACAAAACCAACTGCTGGATTACGGGTTCAAGTTTCTTAAAACTCCAATTTATATTGATAACACTACTGCTACATTCACTACAGCTAATTATTTCCAATATTCAAAAACAAAACATCTCAAGATTCGATATCATTTTCTCAAAGATAATTCTGAAAAAGGTTTAATCATTCTGATCCAAATTGTAACTAAAAAATAGTTTGCAGACCTATTTACTTAAGTCTTCTTACCAAGACGATTTGAGTATTTGCTAGAGTCAATTAGTCTTATTAACCATGTGTAAAAGCTGGTTTTTGAGCATTTCAGTTAATTGAGTCTTAATATGACCAACCCCTCCCCTTATCTAAATAGGACACAACAAGAGAAACTGTCAGAGTTAATTGCCTGATTGTATTATGTGTGTGCATGTTTTCATAGAAAAAAGAAAACCAAATACAAAACTAGAAAATGAAAAATAAAAAGATAAAAAATATAAAATAAAAACTATAAAAATAGGTTTTTTTTGTTAATTCAGTATTTAGGAATGAATCTGTCTTTACAATATATGAGAAATGATAGATACATTAGTTGGATCAATTGCATACTTTACTCGATAATAAAGTCTGACATGATCAGATATGATGTGTAGGAAGACTCATGCAATTATACTAAAAAGTAAATTCTTAGGATTAAACTAAATCAACTATGCATGTATGTGTGTTCATCTTAGTACTAATGAGTAATATTAGCTTATTGGATTGATTGCTTGTAAAGTTATAAAATTCACACCTGGTGGTGATATGAATAACCATGAGATCTGTTACAAGCATCTTCTCACTTCTCTATTATGAGTAATCATAGACATGTAGTGATGAGATATCCTTTGTTGTAAGTGATTACAAACCTGGATATTCTCCTTTGATGCAAAAAGATGCCATTGTGCACATGCCATTCAAATGGATGGTTAGAGATTATCAAATGGTTTATCCATGATAATTCTCATCTAAATTATAAACATGAACTCCGGTTTTGAATATAAGTTAGATTAATAAGTTGTGAAAATATGCTTACTTGCATACCTTGATGATACTTGATCTCTCTAAGTCTATGTGTGGGTCATATCATGTCATATCTAATTCAACCCTAATCAATCCAAGAATTGAAAAAGTAAGTAGGTTGATTCTTTTGCCAAAAACACTCATTGTCTGTCCTTGGATCTTATGTCTCCTTTGCTATCAAATAACTGACCTGGAACACACTTGATTAGGATTTAATTATTGTCTATGACTATTCATAATTTATTTTATTTTAATGTGCTGATCTTCACTGATATTATCTCACTCCAGACATTGATTCAATTATAAATATAAGATTTTAATTTTTCTTTAATTAGATTTTTGCATGTTTTCTATGTGCAGGCATATTAACAATGATTAGTATGATCTTCATGTGACACTTCAAGTAACTACTAAGTTTTATTAAACTTAAAATTTTAGGGGGAGTAAAAATAAAAGTGTTTAAGAGAAAATAACTCAAATTTCAAGATATGAAAAATCAAAATTTAATATTTTGGATGGAAAGGATGAAACTAAAAGTTCTAGCATGTGTGTTTGACATAATGTAAAAATGAACCTGAAAATATTTTAAAGTGGAAAAGCTTCTTTCAAAATTTCAATATGAGATTATTTGTTAATTTTAGGGTCAAATATGTAAATTTTGGGCGAAAGTCAAAAATAATTTTAGGGCCAAATACGAGAAATTATTTTTGAAAATTTAAAGCAAAAATAAAAATGTCAAAACATGAAAAAAAAAATTTAATTAAAAATAAAAATTTGAAATGTCAAAAGTTTAAAATTAAGGGTCAAATATGTAAATTTTGGGTGAGTCAAAATTTGACAAATTGTTTAAAAAAATAGTATATGAACTGTACTAATGCGTTTAAACAGTTTTCAGGTGGAAGATTTGAGAATTACAAGTGTTAAACTCATGAAAGTCATCTCATGCGCCTAAAAAATGTTCAAAAGTCCTATTAGGAGCATGTTAGGACCGTTTTCGTATGGAGTACTAACGGATTTTACGCGATACCGGATCAAATAGTGCGGAATCCTATTTGATTGGCGATCCAATCAATGAGAACGAATATCCTGACCGATCTAACGATGAAACAAATGTTAAGAACGAATAAGAATCGATCAGAAACAAACTATGAACTTGGATTGACAACCTGGGACGCTCTGGATGGCTAGGGTACGTATGTATTCGAAGTGTTTTTTTTCCACGGATTATGTGGTATTTATAGGTTATGCATGGTTCAGTCGTGAGACTGAATCATGCGATTGACTCATACGCACGACGGAAGGTTCAGTCGTGCGACTGACTCAATCTTATGTCTCAATCGTGCGACTGATCCAGTCTCCTGGTTCAGTCGTGCTACTGGTCCATAAGCATGATATATTCATGTATATGGTCCATTAGCATGGTCCATTAGGACCGGTTTCGTACGGAGTACTAACGGATTCTGCGTGATACCGGATCAAATAGTGCGGAATCCTATTTGATTGGCGATCCAATCAGTGAGAACGAATATCATGATCGATCTTGCTCTCTTTATGCAGAACTATGACTGCTTCTCCCGTCCTCTACTCGTAGTACCACCATTTGAAGTGTGGAGTGAAGTCCTGTGGCATTTCCCGTAAAGGGATCTTTGACATTGTGCGAGGAGGACTCCACTTCAGCACTACCTTAGCCTTTCCAGTGTCAGGATCAACTTCAGTCTTATTTATGAACCATTTAGCCTGTTGAGGCCTAAAGTTGACCCACCTGGTGTGGTATTCTTTCTTTAACGCAGTCTCGAACCACCCTAACATTTTCCTGGGGTTGGCATACAAGAGGTCTAAAATACGCCCAACTAATAATCTTGCCAGACACGTTCTGATGCTTCTTAACTCTGTAGAGTTTGGTGTAGGCATTAGACTTTGGCGGTTGTCGCTGGGCTCTCATTTCTTCTAGACATACTGCCCACTCAGCCTTCTTGATATCAACATCCGCGTCCGAGGCTTGGGCTTTTCCTTCTTTTTTCTCTTTCTCTTCTCTTTAGCATCAAGAGCTCCAAATGTATCACTACCAAATGTTTCACCCAGATCGGGGATAACATTTCCCTGTTGGTCAGCGTATTATGGATACTCTTATGCAGTAATATCTTCTATCTTGATCTCATCTACACCTTGCAGCTCTTCATCACTCATGACATCAATCTCTGGAGCATCTTTGATTAGCTTATCAGGGTTGAGTCTAAACATTTTGGCCAGCTGCTCGTCGGTCAGATCATGAATGATCTCTCCCTCTTCGGGGGTATAACTCACAGACCTTCGAACATTCCCTTGCAAATCAAGAATCATTGTCAGCTGAGTCTTGATTTGCTTAAGGGTTACTATGTCGTACTCATCAGTCTGTTGAGATTCATCTGTTCGTTTAAACATTCAAAACCAACACAAAAACATCAGTAATCAATTCATTTACATTAATAAACATTGATAAACATTAATTACATAAGTGTAATGCATAAATCAAGTACAAAAGATAATCAAAATCAAAGACATCTAATCATTACTCTTGTCTTTATCGCCCGGCTCTTCAGCTTGAGAAGCTGAGGTGGACGGTCTTGATTCTTGATTTCTTTTGTACCTCCGTTCCTGAGCCGATGGATCTAAGGCTGATGCAGATGCATCACCTTCTATCTCATCCTCATCACCTCCCTCTTTGTCTTTTCCACTTCCCTCTCCCTCAACATCATCATCAGACTCATCATCGTCGGATGACTCGTCATCATCATCATCATCACCATCATCACCATCGCCTTTGATCTTTAACGGTTCACCCTTAGTCCCTTTTAGCCTTAAGCTGAGCTTCTTTTTCTTTCTCTCAACCTCTTCAATACGCTTCACCGATGCCATCAGAAGATCATTCTGTGTGGTCAAGGCACGGTGAGCTCGGGACATGGCTCTCTTAAGGGCAGCTTCCTTCTCCGTCAAATGTGTAATCTGCTGCTCCTGAGCTGTTGTCTTCTCTATCAGTAGGGCGATCTGTTTGCCCTGAGAAACATTAACAGCCATCAACTGGTTCATCTGGTTTGCTCTAATATCATCAGTTGCGAGCAATTTGAGGACCAGACGGTTAAGGCTGGCAAGCTGCTCCTCTAACCCTACAGTGGGCAGAGAGGATCCCTATGGTGGTACTGATGAGCTAGAAGGTCCAGCATGGGATTTGGTGGGTGGAGTAGTGGATGTGGTATATGTGGGAGTGGTGGAGGTAATGGTTTGTGGTGGAATGGATGAATGGGTGGACTGGTGGTTGCTGTAGTGGTGGTGTTAGATGTGATGGGAGTAGTGGATGTAGTGGCTGTAGTGGTGGTAGATGTGATAGGGATGGTAGAAGTAGAGGGTGTCGTATATGTAGTGGTTGTGGTGGTGGGAGAGGTCATCAGCACTACACGTCTTCTCTTGGCATTCTTGCCATATGGTTGTGTCATCCTCTTTAACCTTGAGCCCTTGGAGCTCTGGGCTCCCCCTAGGCTTGGCTGGGGGTGTGTAGGTAGGATCAGCAGTGTCAGTACCCTCAACCCCATCCCGGCATCCTCCAACCGCCTCCATACCCCGTTCGATAGCCACCACACGGATACCAACTGTCATTGTGAGGGGCTCCTCATCGGACTCGTCATATTCGTCATCTGGAAGAAAGTCCCGATGGATGGGTGCCTGCTCCAATTCACCGGGAGCTGAGGAACTAACATGTGGGGGTGGTGGAGACAGATTGGAAGTCTTAGTGGCCCTTAGTTCACTAGGGCCTGTATCTCCACCACCCTGACTGTCATCGTCGTCGTCGTCATCTTCCTCATCAACAGGAGCCAAAACTGGCTCAACATCAGCATCACTATCCTCGTGGCACCACTTTTTACGAGCTGGCGCCACGTAATCCTCCCTGGCCAGATGGCCAAACAACCTCCTAACCGGGAGCTTCACCTGCTTTCCGACCTTCATCCTTCCCAAGGTGGTGTGGTCCATAACTTCCAACGACACCACATCTTCTTTGTCCTTGGGAAGGTGAGGAAGCTTCTCGTCAATCATCATCTGTATAAACCATGGTTACATGCAGAATCTCTCTTTCCCTTTGGCTTTTATATTCTTGACCAGACAAGTAAAGAATGTTCGTGAGAAGCTGAACGGATGATTCAGTACTAAAGCCACAAAAGCATTTTGGATCCGATCAGATAGCTCATCGAATCCTCCTCTCCTGGAGGCAATGCACTTTAGGATCACATGTGCTAAATATTTGAATTGTGGGCACATGTTACTCTGATTAAGCATGCCGGAGTTGATATCACTGGCGTACTTGATCCTAAGGAAGCATTCGCGTACCGTTAGGGGATACAGCTTGGTTGGGTGTGCACCATCGTCACCTAAGTCCAAGACTCACCTTATTTCCTCTTCACTGATCTGGATATCTTCCCCAAAGATAGAACTCCTAATGCGGTAGGGCTCTGTAGATCTGTCAACAATGGTGTTCTCCCAGAACGCCCGTTGGATCGACCTGTACGGTGTACATGGTGTAGATATTGCCTTGAAGATCGTTGAATGACGGAGAAAGGCTATGATCCCGGTGAAGTCGGAAGCATTCCGGGATGTGGGATCCAGATGGGCATATATATTGTGCTTCGTGCTCATCGTCCATCTATCTGACATATTACTGCAATACAAGGACAAACATATTAGTTCCGTTCATAATGGATAAACAATTTTTCTTAGAACTGACTTTCACCAATCTGGTTCAATCGTGCGATTGAACCATACGATTGGATTCAGTCGTACGATTGTGCATGCGACTGAGTTCAGTCGTGTGCAAAGCCATGCGGTTGAGTCAGTCGTGCGACTGAATCACCGATTGGTTTAATTGTGCGATTGAAGCATGCGACTGGATCAATCGTGCGACTGAGGTTCATCAGTCTGTCCATTCGCATAACCCCCTGTGCGACACCATAATGTTGAATCTTGTCATCAAGTGAAATTAGACGTCATTTTTTAGGTTCATATGGTTCGCAGGGACTCAATATAGTACTTAAACTTCTTTAAATCGATATTTTTAATCATTTAAGTGGTCTATTTTAGAGTTTGTGTCCCGGTTATTAGTTTGAACAAATTAGGTCATTTATGGTTCGATTAGTTTGCTTGTTTGTCCCGATTCCTATCGCAAGTTACCTGTAAATGAATCCACTCAGGGTTAGAATACAAATCCGAATGCAATCTCAAAAGTTTGAAATTTTGGTAGAGTAACAGTGGTTAGGCGGTTTTGGAAAGATTGAAGTCTGGTAGAGATCACGACCGAATATGCCTCTATTTATACTGATTTGGGTTTCAATCGTGCGATTGGACCCAAACGCATAGCTCAATTGTGCGACTGAGGTTCAGTCGTTGACTGGCTCAGCCTTCTCTTTCCAGTCATGCGACTGGCCCAGTCTCCTCTTTCCAGTCGTGCAACTGGCTCAGTCTCCTCTTTCCAGTCATGCGACTAGCTCAGTCTCCTCTCTCCAGTCGTGCGACTGATTCAGTCTTGTGGTCCAATCACATGACTGTCTCATACTCATGGTCTAATTGTATGACAGGCTCATTCTCATGGTCCAACCGTATGACTGACGCATTCTCATAGTCCAATCGTACGTTTGACCCATTCTTATGATTCAATCGTACGATTGGTTCATACTTATGATCCAGTCGTGCGATTTAATCATACTCATGAGTTGACTTCATACTTTTCCAACCCTTTAGATTTAACTTTTGATTGATATAACATTATGAGCACCGATCATTTCAGACATGATCCTTTTAACGAGAAACCATTTGATCACCTCAGACGTGATCCTCTTAATTATTAAAACCTTTTGGTCACCTCAGACGTGGCCCTTTTAAGTTTCAAACTTTGATCATCTCAGATATGATCCTTTTAAATTTAAAACAGTTTGGTCACCTCAGACGTGACCCGTTTAAGGTATGATTCATAGAGTTCAGTTTGTTACATAGTCCGACATTGACACAAAAAAATAACTAACACAGGAAAACAACTTGAAATTAAACAAAACATGACATTTTTGTGTTTTTGTTTGAGGTGGGTTGAAAACTTTTAAATATCATTTAACCGATTTCTCCCCGTGAGAAGAACAACTTCAATTTGGTTTTATCATATCTGGTAAGATTCATATGGAATCATACAGGTGTATCATAATCATTTGGGACCCTTTGATATATGTTTAATTAACTGATTCTTATTACTCTCAGAGTCACAAGCACTTACAGGAAATCATACTAGAGTTGTAAGAAGCACACAATGATTTTGACTGTCGAGAGTTGTAGCCACGACGATTATCAGTATTGTTTTCCACTTAAATCCATACACAAACTTTTGACTCTCATTGGTGATTAGTTAGATTTATTATTTCAATAGGCGTTTGTGGATCCCACACTTATAAGAAACTATTCCTCAGGAGATAGTTTGAGCGGTCTACGGGTTTTGAGACAAGAAGAAACTATTCAAAGAGCTTTCAAAGAGATGCTAAGCCTTAGGTCAGTGCCATCACACAGCAGAGAGGCACAAACAAGAATGAATTCTAGAATATTTAGGTTGTGCTTATCCTCAACCCTCAGGTCAGTGTCATCGCACAGTAGAGAGGTAGACAACCTATCTTCTTGTAAGAGCACCTTTTCTTTTACACATAACGCACCAACAACATTAGTCATTAGTTTGATTGCGTTTATCAATTTTTTTCATGTGCTTTGCTCATTTTTATGGTCGTCCACACACATTTGTGGCGTTTATTTTGCTCGTCACCCCTTATTGGAATTTATTTGATTATGTTAACCAGTGATAAGATGGAAACCCACAGCCTGTT
>BJCO01798612.1:0-10103 GCA_018326465.1 Flaveria floridana
CACACAAGAAACTCTCTCAACTTGGCTGCCAATTTTCGAGCTTGGAGCAGAAATATTGGGGCTGAAATTTTCGAGTTCTAGTGAAGCAAGAAGAAAAGGTTCTTTTGGTGTTGCTCACTAACATAGCAAGGTGTTTGGAACAAGCTTGTGGGTATAGCAACTTGAGGTTCTCTACTTTGAGGGCTGCATATTCGACATCATCATCATCTTCATCTCATTCTTCATCCACGGTTTTGAAGGCTGCTGAAAGGTAGATATGGCAGCCCTTTGTGGCTGTCATATTATGTTGTTTTATGCACACATAGCATACTTATTCACATAGAATGATCCTTTGATATATGGGTTTGTTTTATACATTTATATGGTCACCTAAAGAACATGTTTTTCAGCTTATAAACAAGCTTATACAGCTATACTTCCGCTGCATTTTTTTCAGAAAGTTTAAGTGGTTAAACTTGTTTTTGTGTTCTTACAAACCCTTCAGTCTAGGTGATAACGTGAGCTTGAATTGGTATATTGTTAATGAATTCATGAATGTATTGGGTGTTAGATAGAGTTCGGATGCACTTTCCCAAAAGGGAAACTTTAATTGTATGGAATCTTGGATATGATGAATTGGGCATGTTTGTAACATTAGGATCATGTTAGCATGTTCATTGATGGTGGCTAATATGGTGGAATGGATTAATTGGGTCATATGGATGCTTGTTTGGTTACTTGGAGATTTGATCTCTTTGTGGGTATACATGGTGATGGATTATGTAGGTTATGATAGGACCATGTTTGGGATTGTAGTAGATCATTGTTGGGTATATTAATTGACATTAATCTTATTGAATAATATGATGTACTAGTTGTGATGTAAGTATAATTGTGTTGAACATGTTGACTACTTGAGATTCCCATGAGTTTTATGATAATCTAAGTGTATGATGATCTTGGTAGAACAAGTGATTGATGATGGCATCTACATGAATAACTTGTATGATAACAATGTATAACGAACTATTATGCTTGATTAAATAGGATTTCAACAATAATGTCACCAATGGGTCAAATGGGCCAACTGGGTCAATGTGTCTTGTTTTTCCAAAACCTTGAGTCCATGTGTTTATAGAGCGCTTTGGATTAATGATGATTCTGTGTACACGTACTCATGCACTTGCGTGGTTTAGGTAACCTCTGAAGGTTGTCTTTCCCCTCTCTCTCAAGTTAAGATTTTATATTGTTCATGTGCACACCAGGTGAGTTCATGCCCCACTTTTATACACTCTCTCTTTTGGGGGAAATAGCATACTAGTTTACAAATGCATTACTATTGTAAGTTGTGTATAATGTAACATAGTGTGATATACCTTGAAAGTCCTCACACTTTCAGATCGTTAAAATGGGTAACTAGAGGGAAATGCTAGGTAGTACTAGTGGGCCTGACAAGCCCCACCCGTACGACTCGAGGTCAAACAGGTGCAATATTGTCCTAAACACAAATATCATCACAACTTCGTAAGTTGTGATGGGAGGCAAACAAATGAAACATATGTCAGCTTCGATCACGAAATCAATATTGTTCAATGGACCTTTTATGTTTTAGTGTTACTACTTATGTTAAACTCAAACTCTTGAACTCACCAACCATTGTGTTGACTCTTTTAGTATGCTATTCTCAAGTCGAGGTTAACATCTATCGTAGGAGCACGCACAGGTCAAGCATATGCATTTATTAACTGATGTCATTTACTTTTTGAATTGGTTTACAATTTGTTTAAACTAAAGTTTGGCACGTGTTTTGCAAATGCTACACTTTAAGTACTTTGCGTTTGATTTACTTACAAACGCTTCCGCACAGTTTTTAGTTTTAAACTCTGATTGGTTTTTAGTTAAACGTTGCATATAGTCTCATTCTAAGTAAATAATGACTGTGATCCTGGTTTGTTCACACGCCTCGTGGTAAAACTCCGCAGGTGGATTTTGAGGGTGTGACAACCTGTAGCCTGACTGATGACTTGGTTAGATCTAGATGGACAGAGCAGACAAGGATAAAGGATAAGAAGAAAATGATGGGTGAGAAGAGGAAATGGTTTGATGTCAAGAAGCGGTTGGGAATATTAGTAGTTCAAGCAAACACTTGGTGAAGGAGCAAGGCTGATGATCAAGGTAGAAAGGCCCGAAAGTCATACTTAGGCACAAGCCCCTTTTGTAACAAGTGAAAACTACATCATCAAGGGGAGTGCAACCCGATGCCTTTTTTCAGATGCAAACGAACTGGTCACTTGACTAAGGATTGTACGTACGCGCCAGGAAAACAATGCTATAGGTGTGGAGATCCAGGGCACATGAGGAACAAGTGTCCTAAACTAGCAAGAGATAAGGATGCCAGACCCAACAAGCCTAAGGGAAGAGCATTCGTGACGGACCCAAATGGTGTTCGTAAGGAACCCGATGTGGTCAACGGTACGTTTTTCATAAACAACCGTCCTGCTACCGTTCTATTTGATACTGGAGCAACTGCTGGTTTTGTTTCTACTACCTTTAGGCCTTTGATTGATTTGGCAGCTTCCAGCTTAACCGATGCATTTACCATAGAATTGACTGACGTAATGTAATATAAACTAATGAAATCATAAAAGATTGCCAAATGGTCCTAGAGAGTAGTTCATTTAAGATAGATCTAATGCCTATAAAGTTCGGAGGTTTTGATGTGGTAGTAGGGATGGATTGGTTGGCTAAAAATAAGGCTGAAATCGTGTGTGATTAGCGTCTGCTTAAGATACCTCAGGCCAATGGGGAGACGTTAGTGGTCCATGGTGAGAGGAACCACCTGCTATACCCCATGATATCCCACTTAAAGGCTTCCAAGAGCCTCAAGAAAGGACACATTTATAATTTACATGATAAAAGCAAGGGAGGAACGGAAAATTGAAGAAATACCTGTGGTGTCTTAGTACTCGAAAGTATTCCCCGAACACTTACCAGGACTCCCTCTAAGCCTAAAAGTTGAGTTCCAAATAGTTTTAGTACCTGGTGTCGCGCCGGTGGCTAAAGCACCCTACCGACTCGCTCCACTCGAGATGAAGGAGCTAATGATACAAATCCAAGAGTTTCTTGACAAGGGGTTTATACAACCAAGTGTTTCACCGTGGGGTGCTCCGGTAGTATTTGTTAAAAAGAAGGTCGGAACACTACGAATGTGCATCGACTATCGGGAATTGAACAAGCGTACGATAAAGAACTATTATACTCTTCTGAGGATTGATGACTTATTCGATCAGCTGCAAGGAGCCAGCTATTTTTCCAAGATAGACTTAAGATCGGGATACCACTAACTAAAGATAAAGGAAGAAGACATCCCCAAAACAGCCTTTAGAACTAGATATGGACACTATGAGTACCTAGTCATACCCTTCGGACAGACTAACGCGCAAGCGGCATTCATCGATCTCATGAACCGAGTATGTCGTCCATATCTAGACAAGTTTGTGATTGTATTTATTGATGATATCTTGATCTACTCCTATATCAAAGAAGATCATGAGATGCATCTCCAACTAATCCTTAAACTACTCAACAATGAGCAATTATACGCAAAGTTCTCCAAATGCGAGTTTTGGATGCATAAAATAGTGTTTCTGGGGCATGTAGTGAATAAAGATGGAATTCAAGTGGACCCAACAAAAGTAGAGGCCATCAAGAGTTGGAAGATCCCTAAAACTCCTATCGAGCTCAGACAATTCCTTGGATTGGCTGGTTATTACAGGAGGTTTATCAAAGACTTCTCACGAATTGTATAGCCACTAACTGCTTTGACCAAGAAAAATATAGCTTTTGAGTGGGGAAAGGAACAGGATGAAGCCTTTGATATGTTAAAGAAAAATTATGCAGCGCACCTATCCTTGCCCTACCAGAAGGAGTTGAGGACTTTGTGGTCTATTATGTCGCCTCACATCAGGGATTAGGATGTGTGCTAATGCAGCAGGACAAGGGGATCACCTACGCATCCAGATTGTTGAACGAGCATGAAAGAATCTACACGACACATGATTTGGAATTGGGTGATGTAGTATTTGCACTCAAAATATGGAGACACTAGCTTTATGGTACTAAGTGTGTTACCTATACCTATCACAAAAGCCTGCAACACATTCTTGGTCAAAAGATGTTGAACATGCACAAGAGGAGATGGGTAGAATTGCTAAGCGATTACGAATGCAAGATCCGCTACCACCCTGGCAAGGCAAATGTAGTGGCAAATGCCTTTAGTAGAAAAGAAAGGGAGAAAGCTCTTCGTGTTCGCGCCTTAAGGATGAGTGTGTATACTAACCTTGTCGCTAGACTAAAAGAAGCACAAAAGGAGCTCTGAAAGGGGATAAACTGGCTGATAAGATGCTAACGGGAATGGAAAAGCGTTTGGAAGTAAGCAATGATAGGTTACACAAGTATTAGGGAAGGACATGGGTACCAAAAAATGGAGGGCTTAGGGAGGTAATTTTAGATGAAGCCTACAAATCTAGATACTCGATTCACCCGGGAAGCGAAAAGATGTATCAAGACATAAAGACACTATTCTAGTGGCCTGAAATTAAGAAATCAATTGCCACCTATGTGGGAAAATGTCTGACATGTGCAATCTTAGAGGCTAAAAATCAAAAATCGTCAGGAACTTTACAACAACCTGAGATACCCGAGTGGAAATGGGATAATATCACCATAGACTTCGTTATGAAATTACTGACAACCTTTCATGGACACGATGCTATTTGGGTAATTGTGGATAGACTTACCAAATCAGCTCACTTCTAACCAATACAAGAGGGTTATGACTTGTCAAAGTTAGCCTAACTATACATTGATAAAATAGTGACCAGGCATGGAGTGCCACTATCAATTATCTTAGACAATGATAGTCGCTTCACTTCATGATTTTGGAAATCTCTTCAACAGACTCTGGGGACCAGACGGGACTTAAGCACTGCATTCCACCCTCAAACTGACAAACAAAGTGAAAGGACAATTCAGACTTTGGAGGACATGCTAAGAGCCTGTGTGATAGACTTTGGTGGAAGCTGGACCAACCATCTTCCCCTAGTGGAGCTCTCTTACAATAATAGTTACCACGCAAGTATAAAAGCAGCCCCAAATGAAGCCCTCTACGGTAGGAAATGTCGATCACCATTGAGATGGAATGAGGTTGGTGATAGCCAAGTTATGGGACCCGATATCATGATGGAAACCACGTACAAAATAATTAAGATTAAGGAGCGACTAAGAGCAGCCAGGGATCGTCAAAAGAAATATGCAGACAGAAGACGAAAATCTTTGGAACTTCAAGTAGGTGATAGAGTGATGTTAAAGGTTGCATCATGGAAATGAGCCGTGAGATTTGGAAAGAAAGGCAAACTAAGCTCAAGATATATTAGACCCTTCGAAATACTGGCAAGAGTTGGCCCAGTAGCATATTAGCTACAACTACCTCAAGAGTTGAGCTGCATACATGACACTTTTCATGTGTCACATCTCAAGAAGTGTCTGGTGGACAAAGCCTTAGAATTGCCATTGAGGGAAGCAAAAATCAATAATAAGTTGAACTTTGTAGAGGAACCCATAGAGATTACTGATCGACAGGTCAAGAAACTTAGATGAAGTCGTATACCCAAAGTAAAAATAAGATGGAACTCTAAGTGAGGACCTGAGTTCACTTGGGAACGAGAAGATGAAATGAGGAAGAAATATCCACACCTTTTCAAGCTCACCGTCCAAAAATCTAATCGAATCTAAAATTTCAGGATGAAATTTCCTATACTGGGGGAGAATGTAACAACCGATCCCTAGGTCATAATGCCAAACTCTAAATCTCATGTAATATTATTATTAATATTACTATTACCTTATTTCTTTCATAAGTATTATTATTGCATGTTCTATTTCTTTAGATGATTCTTTATTTCTAGCCTTAGTGTAGAATAATTTAGCAATCTAGAAATATAATTAGACATATTAAAATTGTAGAACTTAATTGAAAGCAAAATAATTATGTGTGCACACACACAATTCATGGGTCAAATGCATAGATAAACATATAATACTTAAAAACACCGAACTAGAAACTACCATCTAAAATATTACAATACACAACAAAACTACACTACATATATTAATTTACAAAAAAAAGAAGAAATAAACCCTCACTACCACCTCTCGGTCACCCCACACCCACCAATCACCCCCTCCCTTGATTCCCCAAAAAGCCACTTCCACACACTACCACCTCCCCTTATTCCCATACATGCAACTTCAAACCTCTCTTTCCCTCCTCTTGACTTTCTTCAACCAAAAAAACACACACACACCTCCAAACCTTCATCTTTTCAGCATGAAAATCAAAGAACACCAACATTCCAACATCATCCAAGCATAACACAAGCAAGAAAGTGACGTTTTGTGGACCATTGTGCATGGTTCTTCCAAGAGCGAGCTCTCTAGACTTTGTTTGAGAGTCATCAGCCCATCAAACCCTCCTAACCTCTCAAAATCACGGACTATCCAAAGTGTAGGCCTCTTCACACGCGAAACAAGCTATATCTTCTGATTTTCCTCTATAATCTACCAAAAATCTTACATTACTTGTTCTAACAGAAACTTACTACTATAACCTTGTTCTTGTGGGGCTCATAACCTCACTCAAGATATATCTTAAGATAGATTGGTTAATCTTTGGTTGGTGCACAAGATTTCACCTTGAAAACCTTTTTTTATGTGATTTAGCACCATCTATTCACTTTTTTTAAAAACCCTCCGAACCAAAGCTTTAAGTCTGGTTAAAAACAGTTTATAAACACCATAATAACCTGATTTTAAAGTTACAAAATGATTGGAGATGTTTATGTATGATTTATGATGTTTACATATGTGTAAATGGCCTAAATCATCCATTAAGGGCAACATCTATGCATTACATGTTCAATCCATGAACAAAGACTCATTTCCAGTAATTTTATGATTTTAAATGTTTGTAAGTTGGTGTTGATGGCTGGAAATATAAAAACAATGGACTAGTAGACCTAATGAGCTTGTTTGAGGACCCGAAAACTGGTAAAATTTCTCAAAAATAGTAAAAATTAGAAAGTTACAATATTAAAATGAATTCCAGGCTATGAAATTAATATTATGGTCATACTGGTTGGATTTGATGATTATTGGGTTAAAATTATGATATAAATGGAATTATTCGTTAATAACGGGCCTTAACCGGTAATTTTTGGATAAAATCTTAAAAATAGAAGGAAAGAATCCGTAAGAATCACAGTATTTCAGTAAAGTAAGAACCTTAAGTCAAGAATTTGGTGAAAATTGGATTAAAACGTATTTTGTCGCTCGGTTCTGGGTAAAAAACGAGTTTTAACGGGTTAATCTTAAAAATGAAGTTTTTAATCAAAAGAGCTCAAAAACACATTTTAAATAGATTATAAAGCTTATTATATGTCCTTAAAATAATATTTAATGGTTAAGGGTTGAAATCTGAAGGATTTAAAACTACCTGTTAAAATTTTCGGTTTTACCGTAACCGATAACTAAAAATATAAGTTTTAATTACCCCAATCTAAATTCTGGAAAAGTTGGAATTTAATTAGTTAATGATGTGCTATTAAACATCTACAAACTAATAAGGGGGGCACAAAATTCAAGAAATGAAAGAAAGAAAACTTTAGGGTAAGAATTGTAAATTTTAAAACTTGAGTGACTAAAGTGTAAATTCTGCCAAACTATTAAAAATTTGACCACTTTGACTAAAAAATACTTGATAAACTTATTATCGCTGTAACCAACTGATTTAGATCATTAAAAGATGTCATTTACATTAAGGAACTCTAACTTTCCTAAAAAGGAAACTTTTGACGCGAACCTTAACAAATTAAAGGTAGTTGAACTTTTAATCTTATAACACACCTACTTACACCAGTCATGATCTGAGAGCACATAGCTTATTACTTGAATCTTGATGCTAGGGTGCTAGGATTGAATCATTTTCTGTACGCGAAGATCTATTGCTTGAAACCTAAGGTGACTCCTAGTGTTCCCTTTTTACTAATGATTTGGGATGAAACACGTTTTATTTAAACTAAAATTATTATTAAGCTATTGTATGATTCTTGTAGGTTATGGATAATGTTGGATCCTGCTTTAACTTGTATCACAATCATTAATTTTGTTGATACGAGATGTACCTAGTTTACTGTACTTGAACGTTTATGTCTTTCGTTTCATACATATGTGTATTACAAGGGTATTATTGTTATGTGATATGCTTTTGGATGTCTATTTACTATTGATTATATTGTATTCTTATAATGTTTATTACTGCATTCTTGACTGAACATTATATATAGGTTTGTAGTAGTTATTCGTAGTTCTAAGTCAACAATGATTTAGAAATGTGTTTGCGTTAGTTTGGTGGTTATTCATGCTAATGGAACATGCTCATGGACCAGATGCACGAATGGACCATGCTCATGGACCAGTCGCATGACTGAACCAGGTGACTGGATCAGTCGCACGACTGAGTCATAAGACTGGCTCAGTCGCTCGACTGAACCATTCATAGAGTTCAGTCGTGTGTATGAATCAATCGCTTGACTCAGTCGCACGACTGAACCATGCTAATGGCTCAGTCATACGACTGTATACTGAAACCTATAAATACCACATAATTCGTGGAAAAACAGAACACTTAGAATATGATCATACCCTAACCATCCAGAACGTCCCAGTACGTCCATCCAACTTCAAAGTTCGTTCCTGATTGATTTCTACTCGGTCTTAACATTTGTTTAATCATTAGATCGATCAGGTTTTTGTTCTCACTAATTTGCCAATCAAATAGGATTCTGCACTATTTGATCTGGTTTCACATTGAATCAGTTAGTACTCCATATGTACACGGTCCTAATAAGTGGTATCGGAGCTTTGGCTCTTGATTCATCGTGTATTCGATTGGTGTTTTCGTTAAAATTAATGTGTCATTCAAAAGATTCGTTTTTTTATTAAAAAGTGTTTTAGACGTGTGCATGCTTCAAGTTTTGAACTTTCTGACTTACGGCAGATTAGGGTTTGTGGAAAATCGTTTTTGAGTCTGAAAGTGTTAAAAGTCTCGAATTTTTCAAACTCAGCAATCTCAGTCGCACAATTGGGTCAATCGCA
The DNA here is from genome assembly GCA_018326465.1 of Flaveria floridana. Taxonomy (NCBI): domain Eukaryota; kingdom Viridiplantae; phylum Streptophyta; class Magnoliopsida; order Asterales; family Asteraceae; genus Flaveria; species Flaveria floridana. Next base: position 9,193 of record BJCO01798612.1, read on the forward strand.
AGACTAAATCCCAATCGCACGATTCAACCGCACGACTGGACTCAGTCGCACGATTGAACTCATTCGTATCCCTCAATCGCATGATTGAACTCAATCGCACGATTCAACTCAGTCGCAATCTCCAATCGTACGATTGGTTCATTCTCATACAAGGTTTTTCAAGTTTGACAACATGGACGATCAGAACACCGCGTTTACTGCTGGAAAGGACTCTAGGATTCATAACCTCTTATTACTGGAGAATGAGATTGGGAATCACAACAAACCACCAAAACTATTGACTTTGGATGAATACCCACAATGGAAACAACGGTTTGAAATCTACCTCAATGGAGTTGACCCAAACTTGTGGACTTCAATTGAGACTGGTTATACATTACCTATTGGAGCAAATTGAGTTAAACTGACTCTAAGTGGAATGAATGAAGTGCAAAAGGTTACACACAACGCTGAAAAGAAAGCCTATGCCTTACTGGCATAGTCGATTCCTAAGGACATCTTCTATCAGTTTTCAGAACATAAGCGATCTAAGAAGTTATGGGAGGCTCTTGAAAAAGAGATACGATGGTAATGCAACCTTGAAGGCGCTGAAGGCTAAAGCTCTCAAGAAGGAATTTGATAACTTCTCATCCATGGGAAATGAGAGCTTGGATGATATTATAGATCGGTTTTATCATCTGATGAGTGACCTGCATACACACTGTGTTACTACCTCAATAGAGGATAAAGTAGCAAGCTTTGCTGATGGTTTTTAGTGCTTCTTGAAAGATTAACATGTTGTCTTTATTTATCTTTTATGTTTTTGTCATTGTATAGGGACTAGTTTTGTAATTAGTTAGTTCCTTTGTTTATTGATAGTATATATAGCTTAGACTTGTGTAGATTAGAGAGACTTGAACGAATCTACTACT
>BJCO01798635.1:0-10449 GCA_018326465.1 Flaveria floridana
AAAATTCACAGAAATCAGACAGTATAGACACAATGATGATTCAAACGACAAAATTATTAACATACTATTTCAATTACAGTATATAATCGTCTTCATACGTATCAAACTGATGAAATCAAATAGATCAACATAACTCAACGATCTTCAACAGAAACAACATAAAGCAATCTTCAACAGAAATCAACGATCTTCAACAGAACTTAACAATCTTCAACAGAACTAGCATAAAAGCAATCTTCAACAGCTGAAATCGATCGTTTGAATCTTCAACGATTGAATTGATGTAAGCTGAGAATTTTCAACCGTTTGAATCGATCAATAGAGAATTTCTCGTTGATTTCATATGGAAAAAGTCAATATATATAACCCCACCTTCGTAATAATAAAGTAAACTTCCTAAAATACCCCTCCTTCTATTTTAAAAAATATGTCACATGTCACTCCCTGATTGCTTCTCACACTTTTTACATAATATTCCCTTTGTATTTGAACTTTTCCCATTATTTTATTACTTATAATTATTACTCATAAGTCATTTCAATCGTATCCTATATCAAAATATTATTTTATAATTAATAAATTTTTATTATTAATTTTTTAATATTTATTTATTTAACCCGTGTACTGTAGTATATTTAAAAATAATTCAAGCGAAACCGAGCGAGCAGCGAGCGAGCTTACCTTTGCTCGTGCTCGGTTCGTTTACAAACCGAACCGAGCGGCTCGGCTCGTTTACAACCGAGGCAAAATCGAACAAGCAACTTTTTGAGTTGTTTTTAGTGAGTTTCGAGTATCGAACTATTTGAACAACTTTAGCTTAGTATCATATGTTGCTTCTCTATTTTTTATGTTTTTTTTCAGGAAACAGACGATTTTCTCTACTCCTACTCTAAACTAAATCATCACATAGTTAATCTACAAGTTTTGGCCCATGAATATTTGGTTAAATTTTTTTTTTATTTTACTATCAGTTTGCCCCTGGTTAGAAGCGTGTTAGAGTTGAATAATTGTGGGGTCCACAGTCTAGCCTCTCACTTTCTTGCATTTTGGATTGATATGTATAGCAGGGAGTGAAAGAGTTAATAACGTGGCTTACTGAAAAAATTGCTTTCTTGCCTATTTCCGAATTCTGATGCTAAAATAAAATAACACCAAAAAGTGATGATATATTACTAAAGGGGGCCCTTATGTAGGTGTTTATATTCAAAATTGGCATTAGATGACGAAAAATTATTTGCCTAAGATTAATAGGTGAAAAAAAGATGGTGATATCACATCTTTTACCTAGGGGCGTAAAATAGGGAGTTTGAATTGTGACAAGCTTAAACAAAGTCGAGCTTAAGCTCAAGTTTCGTAAATCAAGTTTGACTAGACTCACAAATTAATTGAGCATAAATATATAACTATGTAATTAGTATTATTACATATATATAGTTACAATAAATATAACAAAAATTATATGTTTATGTCATGCATATATAAATAAAAATATAACTAGATATGCATAAAAATAATATAATATATATTTCAAACTTGAGCGAAGCTTAAAGTTTGAAAAAATATTCAAGACACAAGCTACATAATGCTTGAAACAAGCATTCTTTAGTTAAAAGAACTCAACTAAAGCTTTTTTTTAACTCTGTATCAGTATAATATATAGCATATACATTGTTTACTCTAAAAAATATTAATTAGACTCAAAATAAAACAAACAAGAAATGCATTTTTTTCTTTTGAAAAAAATATTTACTAATTTGACAGATGGATATATATACAATCAAAATTCAAGAGTATTATTCATTTGGATTTCGGACAATTTGAATCTACAGTTGGGGATGGCAAGTGCACTGGAAACATTATGTGGACAGGCTTATGGAGCTGAACAATACAAGAAATTTGGAACTCAAACTTACACTGCCATTTTCTCTCTTTTACTAGTCTGCATTCCGCTATCTGTCTTATGGAAATATATGGGATACATACTCGTTTTTATGGGTCAAAGTCCTTCGATTTCACATGAAGCTGAAAGATTTATAACATGGCTGATTCCTGCACTTTTTGCTTATGCAACTCTTCAACCACTTATTAGATATTTCCAAATGCAAAGCATGCTATTGGCTATGCTCATTAGCTCAACTGTTTCTTTATGCTTGCACATTCCTCTTTGTTGGGTTCTTGTATACAAAACTGGGCTAAAGAACATTGGAGGAGCTATATCCATAGATGTTACAATGTGGCTAAATGTTATATTTCTGTTCTTTTACATGAAATATTCTCCTTCATGTGAGAAAACTCGTGCTACCATATCAATTGAGGTGTTGCGTGGGATGAAACAGTTCTTTAGCTATGCGATCCCATCGGCTGTCATGATCTGGTAAATTAGTGCTCTTTTTTGGACCATCGACGCTCACATTCACTTAGCTTTGTCCTTACAACTGTCACATTTTGCCATGTTAGTTTTTAAATTTCCTTCAATTATAAGAACAAACACTAGCAACGCATTTGTCATTACAGTTTTCCTTAAGAGTTAAAGAACTAAAATGGATGACGAGGCAGTTGTAATGGACAAAGGCAGAACATGTGAGGTCTAATATGCAAATATTTCACATGATTTTACTAGTGTTTTATCTGTAAAATACCATCATATATATTTGTATACTTTTTGCTCGAAATTGCTCATTCTAGCGATTTTTTTATCTGTTACATTTGTTAATGTATTCTAAACATGACTTGCAGTCTCGAGTGGTGGTCGTTTGAGTTTTTAATTTTGTTGTCCGGTCTACTGCCGAATCCGGAGCTTGAAACTTCAGTTATTTCTGTATGGTACGTAACACTTTCTTTACTTCTTCAACCCTTTTTCGTTAATTAACAAATTACTACTCATGAACTGGGACAACAAATAAACATGTGTTTAGGATGATAAAACAAGTTTTGTATGCCAAAAAGGTTGTGATATTAATTTCTCGTGCATCTCTTGTACAGTCTCAACACTATCGCTACACTCTATGCCATACCATACGGTTTTGGAGCTGGCATCAGGTTTGTAAACTCTCATGCTTCTGTTTTATTACAGTTAAAAAGAGACGGTGACGGACTTAAGATTTTTTTTTATACTCATCTCACTCTTGTTCGGTTAATTCATTGGGAAGGAGCAGAGTCACGTAATAACACATAAATAAAATGAGTATACACACGAAAAACACGAGTATTGGACACTATACAATACTTAACTTGTTTTATTGGTGCCAGAGGAGGTTAGATTGAGTTGGTTGACCTAAACATTTTTTTCACAAAAAAAAAATAAAAATAAAAATGGTAAAAAAAGGTAATGGAATGATTATAAATAAAATTGCATTATCCATACATTTAGACGAATTTTAACTCATTCTTATAGTTAGTTCTCATATGACCCGAATCGACTATTATGTAAATGAGTCATACTCAACTAATATGGTTGTGGTAGCACTGGCTTTGCTTTTCCAGCACTAGAGTCTCGAATGAACTCGGAGCTGGAAACTCACAAGGTGCTCGCGTGGCTGTCTATGTTGTCCTTCTTCTTGCCGTTGTCGAGACAAGTATTGTTAGCACAAGTGTGTTCGCCAGCCGACATGTTTTCGGATACATTTTCACGAACGAGAAAGAAGTTATTGATTATGTCACAAAGATGACACCTCTCTTCTGTCTAAACATTATGATGGATGGTCTGCAAGGAACTTTTTCAGGTTTTTATATAAAGCCTTTTATCATTGGGATGCCACATTTGGGTTAAATGGGTAATTTTGTTGTAGCTTTTCGGCTAACAGTTTTCTTTCAGATGTTTAAAGTTTTATATAAATAATAAAAATCCAACGAAATCTTAGGTAAGTTTCTAAGTTCCTTTTAGGGTCCTTTTAGTGGGATATACTGAGTATATTGCTGTTGTTAATGTGTCTTTCAATTTTTCAAGTTTTCCTTTCAATTATTTTTGTAAAAGTTCTTTCAAATAAAATAATTTAGAAGTTGTATACTATAAATACACTTTGGGTGAATTTTAACACGCGTGATTCATGTTTACATATTTTATTTCATATATTTGACGATGTGCTACTCATATGATCAAACAGGTGTTGCGAGAGGTGTCGGATGGCAACACCTAGGGGCTTACATTAATCTTGCAGCATTCTATCTTGCTGGGATCCCAGTTGCTGTTATTTTGGGGTTTTGCACATCGCTAAGCGGAGTGGGCCTATGGATTGGAATACTCGTGGGCGCCTTTATACAACTTACTCTTCTCAGTATTGTAGCATTTTGCACAAATTATGAAAAACAGGTTTGCTCTGCCTCTAGCAATTATCTATAAAAAAAACCACGCGAGTAGTAGGTCATGTTATCTGATAGTTGTGACTGTTTATCTTGTGCAGGCGGCGAAGGTGAGGGAGAGGTTATTTGATGAAGAATCCTCATTCGAGCGATTAATGTGAGATCGTGTTGTGTTTTTCGTTAGAAGCTACATATCTTTAATTAGCATGTTTGTCATTAGCAAACTAGAATCCTTTTGTGCATCTATGTGGTTTAACTGTTTAAGGTGGATCATGAATATTTTTCATTACATGTTTTCTAGTGCTCTCGTTGCTGTTCGGATTAGGAACCATCTACACTACTACACAACTTATATCTCGTAAAATTTAACCCTCCAACCTTTTTAATCGTAAGACACATCACTTAACTATCTGAATATCTCTTTAAAACAATATATATTACATACATAATGCACAAAAGCGGTAGGATACATTATTTATTTCATGCATAATATTTGCGTATAACTGTGATACAATATATTATATTATTCCAAATTTCCAATAGCCTTATATACAAATGTATACACATGTTTAATAGAAATTAAAAAAAAACGCCTGTGAAATCAAACATCATAAAATAACAAGTGTTCTACACAAAATTCTGTGAAAGATAACCGAGGGCAGAGATTCCCTGTAAACGCACCTGTAATCCTTACGGTGCACCATCACCCGAACTCTTCGACATCATCTTCCTAAACTCTTCAAAATTCACAAATCCATCACCATCAGAATCAACCGATTTAATCATATTCGCACAGTTTTCAACGGTGTAACTCTCCCCCAAGCGACACAATATCTGCTGCAACTCATTGGCGGAGATGACGCCATTGTTGTTGAGATCGTACAGCTTGAAGGCTTGTTTGAGGTCGTTGATTCCGTCGCCTTCGGAATCTCCGGCGATTCGTTTGCAGAATCCGGTGAACTCGTCGAGGCTGATGAAGCCGTCGGAATCGGCGTCGATTTCGGCCATTGTGCGTTTCACGTCGTCGGGAGAGGTGTCGGATCCGAGGGATTTGAGGATTCCGATTAGCTCTTGTTCGGAGATTCTGCCGTCGCCGTTGGTGTCGAAACGGTTGAAGATGTTCTTCACTTCTTCGGTGTCTGTTGGGAATAGTGATTGATTGGTGGTTTCTGGTGCCATTTTTTATGAGTTTTGTGTTTGCGTGTTTAGAAAGGTTTGTGAAGGTGATGAATGGTTTGTTGAACAAATGTTGAGAATGTGAGGTGGGAATGCGTAGAAACGAAAAATAAGGTTTTGTTTTTTTAAGCAAAAGTAGTTAATTCGGTTATATGAAAGCTTTTTGGTGGTTCTAAATTTACTTTTTTTAGACAGCAATTTTGGTTATTTTTTCAATTTGGATGGTTCACTGTCATATTCTCTCTCTTTGTATTGATACAATCTTCATCGTCTTCATGGACACCAACGAGGCAACGAATATCATGCTACTTCCCTTGCTCTCATAGTCTTCGCTTATGGACATTACACTCCACTGATGGTTTCCCTTGCTCTCTTTTTTCTCCACTTTGATGAAAATTTAAAGTCAAAGTTAGAATTTAAAAAAAGGCATGCAGACGTTGAGCTCTGTAGATTGTTTGTTTTTTGGAAGCCTTTCATTAAAAAAAGATCTTCCTATGATCTGCATGGAGAAGACATTGCACCACCTCTCTAACATCTTCTAACTTCTTCTCACCTTTTAATAACACGATACAAAAGTTTTTCTCCCCTTCCCCCAAAGTAATCGACTGCTCTCCCATCTCCTACCCTCTCACCACCGTCGACCCCCTCCCCCACCGGCCGCAGCCTTAGGTCCGTCGTCGTCTGCAGCCTTGTACCTGAGCTTCGAAACGTTGACTTGAATAACCACCACAGTTTGCCGCCGTGACTCCGGTCATCGGAAGGCGGTCTATCGACGGCGATTAGCATCATCGACGAGTTTCGTACATGCGGAGATTAGTGGCATCGTGTGTATCAGGGTTGTTTCGAAAGGTGATTGACGCCCGCATGTTCTTACTCCTGATCATGTTTAATATTATGTGTATCTGGATTTTTATGGTTTTGGATTTAGATGCTATTGATTTAGATTGTGAATTGGATGTGTAGTATTGTTAATCAATTGATCTGATGTTGTAATTTTGCTAATCGTATACGGATTGTCACCACGGTCGTAGCATTGTTGAAGTTTTATTTAGGGGTTTGGATTAAATGTTTGAATATGAAGGGAATTAAGGTAAACATGATAACATGGATTAGCTTAAAATTTGACAAGATTCGTTACTGTTGATAAAGCCAAATCATAAAATCTTCTGTACCACTGGTAATTATGGATTTTAGAACCTATAATTGGTGTTGCCAAGAGAGAGATTGAAGGCTTCCTAATCATGAAATTGTTTATGCTTAAACAGGTGTTTAGGCTTAAATTTGTTATTTGGTTTAGTGTTTTGTTTGATGTTGAAGTACTTTTTAAAATTCAAAAACTTTTTAAAGTTCAAAAAATAGGTTTATTTTAATTACAGAATATTTTAGCAGTCTGCAGATATTAAAAAACAAACAGTCTTTTTTCTTGCAGACTGCAGACGTTTGATCCACTTCTTCTGCTGCAGATGTCTGCAGATGTGGTCCGCAAACTACAGATATTTTTCTGCAGAAAAAACAAACAGCACCTTAGTGTTAGATTCAAAACATATTAATTGCTAAGTTTCTTATTATCTTTTATTGTTTTATAACTTCCGTATTGCCTTCATATAGCTGTGAAAAAGAAAAATTAAAATCAAAGAAAATTAGCAAGATTGTAAAAATACTATGCTTATATGACACAAACGTATGATCAAGATTTACTAGTTTCATCAAGCGTTAGACTCATCACAAGTGACACTAACTTCAACTAGTGTAGTGTTAATATAAGCATACACAGATACACTCATGACATGTTATGATACAATCGGTAATCAAGCGAAGATCGATAAAGAGAAGAAGAAACTAAAGAGAGGAGGAGATATTATTGATCCATTTCATTTGTTTAAGTACAACAACCACAGTAACAACTAACCCAAAGACACTCTATACTATTTAACTATTACAAACTAGTCCTTCTACTATTTGATACCTAACATTACTCCCCCCTCAAAAGATTTTTGTCCCCAAAAATTAAAAATGGAAAAAATTTGCTAATCAAAAGTATCAAAACCAAATGGTAAGAATAAAATTTGGCCTATTTTTTGGTAAAGCACAGTGAATAACATCATTAACATCCTCATCCAAATTGGTAACCCCATACTTCAATAGCATCTTTATTGTTTCTTTAACCCTCCTTAAACCCACTAGAGATAATGGTATCAAAATTAAATGATAGTTAGTGGGTATTAAACCAATCTTTCTTGCACTATTATGTTTTGTTTCGTAAGCATGTGCTTGTCCAACACCACCATCACTGCTAACCATAAAATTTATACCAGCAAAAGGTGACCAACTTGATCCTTCAACATGTGTGGCAAAATAAACATGTTTAATGCCATCAAAATTTGGCTGATGAGCACAGCTACTGCCACTTTTTCCTAACTTTCTCTTACAAGAAAATGAATCATTTTTGTCATTTTTGAGGCAGGATACAAGACTGTTATGAAAGATTCTAGTGTTCACCTCTTGTAACAAACAAGAAGACATATTGAAGGCATCACTAAGATAAAATTTATTTAATCTTTTATCACTGCTAATATTACCTTTCATGTCTTGTAATTTCACATTTGCACCTTCCCAATTGAGAATATCTAATGTTTCATTTAGGGCATCTTTGTGGCTTTTTTGCACCATATCATAACTCATCCTGATGCCAAGTAAACCGACACACATGTTGTTTACAACTTGGTTTTCAAAACTATTAGCGTTATCTAATAAACCACTTGTCACTTTGCTAGAACTTGACACTAAACTCAACATCTTATCCTTACAAGCAACTTGAGGTCTTAAATATCTTGATTTCAAAATTTCAGACCATCTTGGTTTGGACTTCCATTTATGCCAAATATACTTCCTTTCACCTATTTCTGTTGCATTTAATTCAAATTCTTTCACAACAACAGATAGTTCAACATGGAAGGATATTTGAAAATAATTGGTTTGGACCCTTGCATGTTGTTTTATCATCTTTTGTGCATTATAACTGTCATGTACAGAAAATGTTCTTTCCTGTTCAGCACTGTCATCTTTCCCTTCATGAAACTCGAGGTCACCCACTACCAAATCGGGTCTCAAATCAACTATTGTCAGTTCCTTCACATCAACTTTTGTTATTTCCTCTTCTTTACAAGAAAATGAAGAGTTTATAGGTTCTACCCATCTAATAACAAACCCATTAGACAATGAATGCAATTCAATTCTCAACCCTTTATCCAATGAATTTTGAATTTTAATCCGCACCCTTTTAGGCATTTCATCAAACAAGGGTGCAACCTCTAGCTTTGTAATTTGAGAAGAATATGACAATTCAAGAACTCGTTCATTAACACTTGAGATATCAGGACTGCTTGTTTGGTGTGAAAAAAAAGTACTTACCTCATAATCTGATGATCCTTCTTGAATTGACCCAAGAACTAGTGATAGGGATCCGGGTTTAGATCGACACACAAACACAATCAAACTGCGAGAGAAAATAATAACAAATAATATCAAAGATGAACACGCGAGATTTACGTGGTTCGGTCGATGTGACCTACGTCCACGGGCTGCAACCAGGATAATACTTTTATTGCTTTCTGCCTCACTCGTGAGGAATTACAAGTACAATACACAATATAAATAGGCAAAATTAGGGTTTACAACTTAATCCTCAAGAAAACCTTAATGGGCTAAAATTAAATAAAAACGGGCCAGGTCTTTAATTTAATTAATATGCCACTAAGTTGTCTTTTAACCCGAGCCCAAATCAAGACTCCACAAACCCAACAATCTCCCACTTGGAGGCTTGATCATCTTCAAACTGCCTTCCGCTGTGAACACTTGTACCTCTTGTAATCTTCCTCGTCTTCCTGGTTGCAGCGGCCTTATCATCAGTTAACCTGAAGGCCCGTTGAAGCTCCCTCGAGCTTCAACATATCAGTCACGGCTGTATCTGCCCCTGACCTGTTCTCCGTCCCTACTGGCTCCCACTGAAACAAACTGCCAGACCCTGGAATACCTTGAGAACAAACACTCTCCATATTTAGCAAGTAATCCTCTGGAGAGATTTTATCAAATGGAATATTAGTTCTTTCAACCCACTGTTGTCTAGGAGCTGTAACTGAAGCACAACCTGTACTCCCACTGCTACGAAATCCTTTAACTGGTTTTCCTGAACTCTTCCATGCATATTCACTTTGAATCTTTCCTGTGACTCTAGGTTTCTTACTTGCAAAGCAAACCTTCTTCTGCCCACGAGATTCTGTGAATTGGATTTTAGTCTTTTGCTGAACTGGAACATCACTTCCTTCAGATGGTAAACTGACCATATACAATGAACCCATTTTCTTTCCACGAGCAATGACAAGATTCCCTTTAACAACTTTCCACTGCTTATTTCCGAACTTAACCTCATGTCCCTGTTCATCCAACTCACCGACAGAAATCAACTGTTTCTTCAAATCAGGAATCACCCTGACATCTTTCAAAGTCCATGAACCAGCTGAAGTAACTAAATCCATGTCACCCATGCCCGTAACATCAAGAACATCATTGTTCGCCAGTCTTACCTTACCAAAATCACCTTCTTTTAGATTCTGCAATGTTTCGCTGCTGTGGGTAGCATGAAACGAAGCTCCAGATGCCATGACCCATGAATCCACACTACTCTCCACGCTACAGATTAAAGCATCATCATCTGAGTAGTCTGCTGCAATGTTGACTTCTTTTTGATCATTCGGACACTGATTCCTGAAGTGTCCCACCTGTTTACAGTTCCAACATGTCACATCATTTCGAGCCCTAGACTGACTCCTTTTCCTGTTCTTGCTCCCACTACCTCTGTTATTCTTTCTTCCTCTGCCAACATTCAGTAATTCACTTGATGTTTCACCTGAATTTCTTCGTCTGGTGTCTTCGCCCATAACAATATCCCGGACCCCATTTAAAGTGAACGTGCTG
>BJCO01798640.1:0-17901 GCA_018326465.1 Flaveria floridana
TGTTTTTCAACCAACTACAACTTCAGCAGCTGAAGAAAGGAATTGCAAAGTTCTACGATGAGTCGTCGGGGATGTGGGAGAACATTTGGGGAGAACACATGCATCATGGATTCTATGACATCAATGCTGTTGTTGAACTCTCCAACCACCGCTCTGCTCAGATCCGTATGATTGAACAAGCCCTACTTTTCACCTCTGTTCCTGGTAGTTACTGATCGATTCATTCGTTTGTAGTTCGTTCAGTTTATTCCGATTGCTATCTGATGTTTCTGATTTCTTTCGGTTTTAGGAATTTGAAGCTTCAGTTTTACTTTTCATGTTCGCTCTTTTTATGATTGCTACGTGTAGCTTCAAATGCTTGCCTGTTATGCATTTGTTATTGATTATTATATTTATACGATTTATAACTGTCACTTAGGTTTTTGAAACTTCAAATGCTTGCCTATTATGCAAATTGCAGTTTAGTATACTGCTTCGTTGAGTTTAGTTTTTACTGTGACGTGTAATTTGTCAGATTGATGATTCTCACTTCATCACTTGCCATTTGTTATGTATGAATTTGGTTGCAGATGATCCGGTAAAGAAACCTAGAAGCATAGTTGATGTAGGGTGTGGGATAGGAGGTAGCTCGAAGTATCTAGCAAGAAAATACGGAGCCGAATGTCATGGAATCACCCTCAGCCCTGTATAAGCTGGGAGGGCTCAGGCCCTGGCTGCAACCCAAGCATTGGGCGATAAGGTAATGCAGTTTGTCGTTACTTATGATTCTTGGGGAAAATGTTGCTAATCATTCAGTTTTTTATATGAGTTGGTTGGATTTGAGGGAAGGAGTGTTGTATAATTAATCTTCTTTTAATCATCCTTAGCTGTATACGGTTTAGAAAGCCTGCAACAAATGACATTTTCTATCATTTTGCCATTTGTAAATGGGAAACTTCAAGAAACCAACAAGAGTAATGGCATGATTGCTTTATAAGTCTTGTAATTTTAGAGGTGTCTTTGGAAACCATAGCACATTAATCATTCTATTTGAGCTTCTTGTCCATCAATTTCATATTATCAAGTCAAATGTTTTCTAAAAACCTGCAAACATGTTAGACAATATTCACAAAGTTACCTGGCTTTTCATGGTTGTAATGAACACATGATTCTTGAACTAACCATGAGTGGTTAGCAGGTTTCATTTCAAGTTGCAGATGCTTTAGACCAACCATTTCCTAATGGAAAGTTCGATCTGGTTTGGTCAATGGAGAGTGGAGAGCACATGCCTGACAAGCTAAAGGTTCTTGTTTTCCGTTACAAATTTGAAATTTTGTTGACTTCAGATTCACCAGGTGACACCGAACATTTCACTTTTATTTTTCAATTCACCAGTTTGTTACTGAGTTGGCTCGGGTGGCTGCCCCAGGAGCCACAATTATCATAGTTACATGGTGCCATAGAGATCTTTCCCCTGGTGAAATTTCCCTTCGCCCCGATGAACAAAAAATCTTGAATAAGATTTGTTCCAGCTTTTATCTTCCTGCCTGATGTTCTACATCTGATTATGTGAAATTACTAGAATCCCTTTCTCTTGAGGTAAACTTCATTATTAATCACCCAGTACCATACATCTGAGAGAAAATTTGACAATTTCATCATAAATTTTTGTTTGGGGCCCAAACCTACTTTAAATGCTGAGTTTATATTGAAATTTTCAAACGATTGATTATCTTCAAAATCATACGTACACTCCAACCACCTCCATAGCTCTGTCTAGAGGTATTATTACTCAGATTGATACACTTGTGAGTTTCTGTTTTTTCAGATGTTACTAGCTGTGTGATAATGTAGTTACAATGTTTGTCATTCAACAGTTTTTGACATAAAATGCACACAAATAAGTTTTCTGCTTGACAGGGAATCACTAATGTATTGTTGTTAACTTGTTATTAATAATAATAATTTTAGAAAGAAACATTTATTGTTATTCAATTAATCTAATGATAGAAGTATGAGTGTTTTTAGAACTTTGATTGATGAACTATTTATATAACGCATCAGGTCACTCGCTCAAGTTCTGTGCCTCCAAGTACTAGGGATTCTTTGTACCAAGGACTGCCACCTAATATTAAATCAGCAATGCGCTCTAAACTACATTCCTTTCATCCAAAGGAGGAGGTACATTCAGGATGCTCCTGCTACTGAGAATGGTGATGTGGCTTCTACCAATGAAAGTGATGTAAATATGCAGGATGCTCCTGCTACTGAGAATGGTGCTCAAGAGACGGGAGATAATACTGTTCAGATGGAGACTGATGTCAAGGTTAGTAGACATGCGATATACTACTGCGTAGGTAAAAAGGAACTTCAGGTTTATAAAATTCCCCACAGTTAACATCTAAATCTATCACTATGGTGTTTTAACTCTAATGATTTTTGATCATCTGATAGCCAAATGATTGTTATGGATTTGATGTGTAAAGGCCCTCTTTAGTTTTTGGGGGATAAACATTGGCAAGTTTGGGGCAAAAATACTTGAATTTGTATAAACTGAACTGTTTTTATAATACTTCAAGGAATTTTCATTCTAGATTCAGAATATTATATATTATTTTTTTTAATTTGTTTTGCTGTGCAGGTGGAAGCTCCAAAGAAAAAGATCAAAAAAACCAACATACCAGTTTCTGAGCTGGTGTATGGGGCAATGCTACCTGCAGATGTGGAGAAAGCAGTGGAAAAGGAGTTTGAAATGGCGTTGCAGGACCGTGTTATGGAGGAAACAAAGGATAAAAAGAATGCTGTGGAGGCTTATGTCTATGATATGAGAAACAAGGTAAGTTATTATTAGCCTCCCAGTATTATTTAATATATTCACATGGCAATGCTGACACAATCTCTTTTATTTTCAAGCTGCATGATAAATTGCACGAGTTTGTTACGGAACCAGAGAGAGAAGAATTTATAGCTAAACTTCAAGAAACAGAAGATTGGTTGTATGAAGATGGTGAAGATGAAACTAAAGGTGTATACATTGCCAAACTTGATGAGCTTAAAAAGGTTTGCGTTTTATTAACCTTGATCTTTTATGTATTATCTGATTTTAATATTTGATTTATACATTTGACACTGTTAAACAATTGCAGCAAGGTGATCCCATCGAGCAACGATACAAGGAGCACTCGGAGAGAGGATCTTTTGTTGATCAACTGTTGATTCATGTTAATGTGTACAGGCAGGCTGCAGCATCTGGTGATCAAAAGTATGAACACATTGATTTGAGTGAGAAACAGAAGGTAATGATCTCAATATTCCATTTTTTAATTGCGTGTGTATCAATCATTTTTCTCTATTCTCACTTGGCTACCCTCCCTTCTCTTTCCAGGTCTTGAATGAATGCTCTGAAGTAGAAAATTGGTTGAGAGAGTCAAAGCAACTTCAAGACACGCTTCCGAAGCACGCTGAACCTGTTCTTCTGTCTTCTGATATTAGAAAAAAAGCAGAGACACTCGATAGGTATATTCTCAACTTAAAGCTTATAATATTTTTATTGCTTCAATTGATATATGAACTTTTATCTGTGAACTTATTTGATGATTAGTTGATCTTCTAATTTGCTTAAACTTTTTAATTGTTGTAATATTGATCTTTTACATATATCTATAGACAATGCATCAACTCAAACCGAAGTTAAAACACAATAATATAAAATCTCATTATACGTAGTTATTTGAAGTAATTTGTTATCTTAAGTAAAATATATTTATGTTAACAAACTAATTTTTTGCAACAAGTTCTAAGCTTTTGCAAATGGCTTACCTTATACCAGTTATTTGGTCCACTTTATATAGTCTTCTTATTATTAATGATTTTCATTTTTCTGAAAAGTAAAGTTTTATATTTATATGTATATAGGGTCTGTAGGCCAATAATGTCGAAACCAAAGCCAGCCCCACCAAAGCCATCTACTCCCGAGAAACCGTCCTCACCTGCACCAACTCAGGAAGGCGAGCAGCCTTCTCAAGCAGAGAACGCCACAAGCCCAAACCCAAGTGCAGAAAACAATGAGAATTCTGATGCGCCAGCAGCGATGGAAACTGAGAAGCCTGAGGCAGCTGCATAAGTTGCTGTGACATTTAATATTGTGTCGATTGTGTGTTTTTATGGAGGACAGGGTACGCGTTTCATTTGTAAAATCATGAATATAGATTTTGATGGGTAACAGGGTGACGTTTCTCCTCTGGTTTATTTTGTTGGATCGTCATCCTGGCTTAAAAGTATTTGTCGAAGTGCAGATTAGGTCTACTTATCTGAGGGTGTGTTCTGCAGGCAGGGCTTTTGGTTTTTACTTTTTGATGGATGCAGTTGAAACCTGTACCTATATTATGAATGAATTTTTGCTAAATGTCATCTTAAAATTTGCCGCCTTCACCCACTTATATCATACAAGATGCGATGAATGTGTTATTTTGTCATGGGTAGAGTTTCAAACTCTGAAATCATGAATCATTGGTTTTTCAAAATTTTGCTCTCAGAGTTTGAAAAAGTTTTGCTTTGCTTTGGTTTGATTGATCGCAAACTATTTATTAGAGGAACATGGCTAGAACTTACAACAGGTGTTGTCACCTATATGAACTTTTTAAAAAACCATTCCATATGCATTATTATCATCTAACAACAAAATATGATGAGAAACCTTGGTTGTCTTCTTGTATTTAAGACAATTACCACGCAAGGGGATTCATGTGATTAACCGTGTGTCAAGAAGCTGAAACAAACTGATAGAAACCACAAGCTCCAAACAGGTTCAACATTCACACCCAGAAGACCTGTGTTGACGACCATCACCGGTGACATCTATTGTCTCGGGGATGTACCTACAACCATAATCAGCAAACCAAGTTACCATTACAAACAGTGGTGGAATCAGGCCATTGGGTCCTCTTCTAGATATTCCTATTGATGATTATATAATTATATATGTCCGTAATGTTTCGGGCCTTTCGGAAAAGCTCAGGATACGTAGAGGGTGGCGATCATGACTCATTCTTCAGAACTATGAGTTGATTTGGGTTGAAAAGTTCTTCATCTAGGTTCATTTGAGTCGATTCAAGTTATACAACATGTTAGTTTGGGACTTTCTACTCAAATTATAAAATGAGTTACTCTTGTAACACTTGCTAGCTTAACAATAGTACAAATGAGCCAACCCCATCAATGACCGTTCTCTATACTAGCACCTAGCGTTCATTGGTGACACCAGCGCCTCGGCCACCACAGCTGGCCCTGCCCATTTTGCTACTTTTTTTTCTTCTAAAACAACTCTTTCCAACCCGAGCCTGTATTAGTCAGAACCCGTTTGACCCAAACCCATTAACCGCCCCAGTCCGACTCGCTCGTTTTACCAAGATTTTGTTACAACGCGAAATGAGTTTGAGAAACCTTACATTTCTTCCTCAGGTTCGTTCTTAAGAGCATTTGTGGCTATACATTGGATGGCAGCTTCAACATTAGTTCCATCTTTTGCAGAAGTCTCATAGTATGGTATGTTTCCCTTCGAGGCACACCATGCCTTTGCTTTCTTTCTGGAAACCTACAATCATATATTATCACCAACTATAACAAGAAAAAAAAACATAAATTATAATCATTTTCCAACAGAAAAAACAGTGTAACCTACCACTCGACCATGGCCCCCGTCGACGTCTACCTTATTCCCCAGCACGACAAAGGGAAAACTGTCAGGATCCGATGGACTCGCCTGAATACACCGTTACAAAGATTTGTTTTCACAAATGACAAGAAACATATCGAAACAATAAAAATAACAATAAAACCAACAACAACAATACGTTGCAATCATCAATCACCTGAACTAGAAACTCTTCACGCCAATTGCCCAAACTCTTGAACGATTTCATGACGTTTACATCATACACAAGAACACAACAATCAGCACCCCTATAGAATGCCACACCAAGGCTTTGAAACCTCTCTTGTCCAGCAGTGTCCCATATCTTGCAAATCAACAAAAAAAGGAAAAAAAAAAAACTTATTACACATAAAAAAGAGCGTACTCAACTCTTGACTTGCTCACACTTTACGTAAGATACAGGGAGGGGTCGGATCGCTTAGCTATATATGACATACGCAACCTTATCCTACACTTTCTGTAGGATAGTGTTTCCCACGTGTCAAAAAATAATAACCTTAATCTTACTAGTTGCTTCATGATACGCTTTTAAAAAAATATTATATAGAGGGTAACAAAAATGATATGCATGAATGTTCATATCACCTGCATTGTGAACAATCGATCTTCAAACTGAACTTCTTTAGTTAAGAAATCAGCTCCAATGGTGGCCTTATACTGATTGCTAAACTTACGATTCACATACCTAATCGAGTAATCGAATCAAACGCAATCAGAATCCCCAAAACATGCGATAAAATCATAAAACATATAGATCGGTGATCTGGAATATACTGATTCATCAGAGACGTCTTCCCAACGCTGCAACAGATGATCAAATAACCCTAGATTAAAACGGAGACTTGATTTTCAATCAATTCTATGAGATATTCATCGTTCAATCGGAGATACTGAGAAAAATATTATTATTACCCGCTGTCTCCGAGGATGATCACCTTGAGTAGCATTCTCCGGCGAGAAGCCATTGTTATCGGTGATCGATGATCTCGACAAACAGATGCAGAGGGAGAATCACAATTCACATTAGATGATGAACGTTTTCTTATGATCTTATAATGAATTGTTTATGTTCTCCTATTTAACATGTAAATTTAATATGTATTTAACTATTTATGTTCGTAAAACGATGGTGACGTGGTTATTAATATTAACTGACTTTATTAGATGGATTTACTCAATTGTATATATTTCACTAGCTTAAAAAATTAAAGTAATAATATTTAAACTCTTTGATCATAAGAGAAGTCATTTTGTAGAATTATCAATGTTTTTGATAATTAAAAGACAATAAACGTAAGAAAAGTTGTTAGTATATATAAATGTTCAAAACATCAATTACGATATTTAAAATTTCCGCTCGAGTTTTAAAGTAGTAGTTTATTAATAAAAACTTAAGATGATTAATGCTATGGATTAGTCCTTTATTAGGGTGGTTGGTGTCATCCCGCATGAACCCGCCCACTCAGTATCAAAGGTTTTGGGCGTTACCGAAGGTCAAAGGGGAGGGTGGTACCTTTGGGGTGCGAGTGTGGTCTCGGCGGTGAATTCCAAGTGAGGTGGCATGCTGTCATCAAAGCTAAAATTTTCATCGTGAGAACATCGTCCCCACCTTCAGTACCGCCTAAAATTTTCATACCGAGCAGGTTGATGCGGGATGACACCCACTACTCTTTAGAGCAGTAGAGCACTTTTAATGCAAATTTCCATGAGCTCATAGATGGGGATTGGAAAAGAGGGAGGAGAGGCAATGGATACGGGAACATGCTAACATGGTAATAAACTAATATATATTGTTAGTATTAGTATAAATTAATACGATTAGCAATAAACATTTGCGTAAAAAAAGATTTTGGAAAAAAGGATATTTATTCTTGCATTTTAAACTATTTAAAAGAGGAATGATATACAGTATCATAACAGGGGGACGTGACAAAAAAATCTTACACAATATTTTTCTAGATCCTATTGAATTATGTGAAGTGATATTACAAAGATTTTTAAACGCCTTTGCAAAAGTTATAAATTTTGTTGCACTTAAAGTTCTCTACAATATTTTCCTCATCTATATAAGTTTTATAAGTTTGCCTACACACTTAATCGTTGGTAAATAATTGGCAAATTTATAATGTTTTACAATCCTCCATTATAAGTATAAAAAACGAGCTTCAAACCAAAATGGTATGAGACGATCGTATGTATTACCCTAAAGAAGCCATTACCGATCAAGCTTTTGAGCTTTCATGTCTAAAATCCGGTAACTCTGTATTTTAGGATCAACGTGAAAATAAAGATTTATTTTTTGAGTTTTCAAAAGAGAAAGATTGAGGTGTTATTTGACTTTTCATATCTGAAAATCACTTGTAGTGACTTTTTTATGTTTTATTTCCTTGTTTTGTGGTATTTTTTAGTTCAAAAACATTCTATTATTTTGACTTAAGGCAGAGTGATTTATTTTATATAGAACTTTTTCTTTTTTTATATTTGAAAAAAAAAACTTCTTTTGAGAGGGAGGACAAGTCTTTTATTTCCCTTCTCGTCGAGTAAGTAAATTTGTGCTTTCTTTGTCTTATGCAGGAAAGCATGAACTCCAGTTAGTGTGATGCATATAATCAACTTCTGAGAATGTTCTTTTGATAATATGAAAGAGAGGGAGAGCTCCTTCCTCCTAATCTTTTAGATGTTTATGTTAGAATAAGCACAAACAAGACAGTAACAAAAAGCAAAGAATGATTATGTCTACTGACAAACCAAAAAATGCAAAACTAAACACAGCACAACAACAAACAGAAATCTTTTGGTCCCAACCTCCTAGTTTGTGAAGTATAAAAATCAAAACAAGTGATATCTTCCGAAGTTTAGTTATCTTCAGAAGCCAACATGATTCTTTCGAAGCTTAGTTCATATCTTCCGAAGGTTATGTTTCTTTTCGGAAGGGTTGATGGTGTTAATGCGTTACTTTGGAAATCTTCCGAATGACACTTCCTGCTTTAGAAGTATTAGTATAGGGTCCTAAGTGTAAATTCTCAATATTTGTTGAGTGTGTTAAGTGACAGTTATAGTTAGTTACTTAATTAGCACTATAAATAGGAACCCTGTGTAATGGGTGAGAAGAACTCATAATCACTAATCACTTGTAATCATTCTAATAAGATTCTTTCTTGTATTCTTTAAGTTCATCTTCTTTATGTAGTTGAATTTCTTGTTCTTGTACTCGATTGATTTAACAATTGGTATCAGAGTCTGGTTAGAGGCTCAATTGAGGATCAAGATTCAATCAAAGGTCGTTCGGCGGTAATGATGGTGTCAATGAAGTTTGAGATTGAGAAATTCAACAAAAAGAACGACTTTGGGTTATGGCGATTGAAGATGAAGGCATTTCTCGTTCATCAACGAGTGGTGGATGCCTTGGCCGGAGAATCCAAGTTGCCGAACATAATGTTAGAAAAGGAGAAGAAGGAGATGCTTGAACAGGCACACAGTTTAATTATCTTAAACTTGGGGGATCGGGTACTCAAAGAAGTATCTAAGGAGACGACAGCTGTAGGGGTCTGGTCAAAATTGAAAAGTTTGTACATGACAAAGTCTCTTGCGAACATGCTGTATCTCAAGAAACATCTTTACACATTCCAAATGGCGCCTGGGAAGTCAAGTGAAGATCATACTGAAGAATTCAACAAGTTGGTGTTAGACCTTGAAAACATTGAAGTTGAATTGGATGATGAAGGCCAAGCAATCATATTCTTGACATCTCTTCCATCATCTTACCATGGAGGAAGTGCTAGCAACTCTCAATTTAAAAGAATTGAAGAAGAGAACTGATCATAAGGAAGATGGTGGAGAGGGCTTGGTGGTCAGGGGAAGATCTGAACAAAGAAACTTCAAGCCAAGAAGTGTCTCAAAGTCAAGATCCAAGTTCAAGAGAAGGTGTTATGTGTATGGGTCAGAAAAGCACTTCAAGAAAGATTGTTCGGATTGGAAAAGAAAGAGGAGTGAATCAAGTGGGTCAAAATCTCATTCTGGACACAATACACAAGCTGATAGCTCTGATGGGTATGAGAGTGCAGATGTGTTGGCTGTCACAAATAGTGGCAATGAGAATGAGTGGGTGATGGATTTAGGTTGTTTATACCATATGACACCTGTGAAAGAGTTCTTCAAAGATTTGAAGTTTGAAGATCTTGGATCTGTGAAGCTAGGAGATGATAGACCTTGTAAGATTATGGGTCATGGTACAGTGACTCTGAAAATAAAGAATGGTATGGAAGTAGATCTTCATGATGTAAGGTATATCCTTAGTCTTCAAAGGAGTTTATTGTCTTTAGGGTTGTTGAAGAGACCCGTTTACTAATTTCGTCTTAGGGATGATAAGGCTAAGGTGATTAAGGGATCAATATTGGTGTTATCTGGTAGTAGAAAGGATAACAATATCTGTTTACTAGATAGTGCTGACGTAGTAGAGTCCATGTGGCAACTACCTCTAGTAATTATAGTTCTAAGGTCATATTGTTGCACAAGAGACTTGGTCATATCAGTCAGTAAGGACTGGTGGAGTTGTAGAAGCAACAGGTTGTGACTGAGTTTAAGAATTATGATTTTGGTTTTTATGAAACTTGTATTCTAAGGAAACACAAGAGGGTAAAGTTTACAAGGACTAAGCATATCACAAGTGGGGTATTAGACTACATTCATTCTGTTTTATGGGGTCCTGCTAAGGTTGAATATTTAGGTAGTGCTAGATACTTGATGACTTTGATAGATGAATTTTCAAGAAGAGTTTGGGTGATCATCTTAAAGAATAAGAGTGATGCCTTTAATAAGTTCAAGAAATGGAAAACCCTTGCGGAAACTCAAACCGAAAGAAAAGTCAAGAAGCTAAGAATTGATAATGGGTTGGAGTTCTGCAATCATGAGTTCAATCAATATTATAAAGCTCGTGGTATTGCAAGACACAGAACTGTGCTTGGAAATCCACAGCAGAATGGTTTGGCTGAAAGGATGAATAGGACTTTGCTTGAAAAAGTAAGGTGTATGTTGGCTAGTTCTGGATTACCAAAAATGTTTTGGGCTGAAGCTGTTACTACTAAAGCTTATCTATCCAATAGGTCTCCATCAGCTGCATTAGACATGAATACACCTATAGAGGCATAGTCAGCTAGAATGACTGATTATGGAGAACTTAAGGTGTTTGGGTCATTGGCTTATGCTCATGTCAGCCAAGGGAAATTAGAACCCAGGGCTTGTAAATGTGTAATTCTAGGATACCCTAAGGGTGTAAAGAGTATGGGTTGCGAAGACTAGATGGTGGTAGACCCAGGGTGATGGTGAGCAGAGATGTGGTTTTTCAAGAGGATGTTTTATATAAAGACATTGAAAGAAAAAAGGATTCCGAAGTTGGAGAGTAGAGTGGGGTTCAGATTGAGGTGGAACAGTAGGGTGTAAGTGATAAAGGTGTTAATCATGGTACTTCTGATGACCAATAGGATGGTTTGAATGATTATCAGTTAGTTAGGGATAGGCAGAGAAAACAAGTGGTACCTCCACTCAGGTATAGAGAGGGGATTGACTTGTCAGCATTAGCCTTTGTTGCTGCTGAGGAAGAAAGCATCTATGAACCATTGTCATACTCTAAGACAATTTTTGTGAAAGAAGGCTCTAAATGGTGCAAGGCCATGGAGGAAGAGAGGAAATATCTTTATAAGAATGACACATATAAACCTGAATATCATAAACCTGTGTCATGTAAGTGGCTGTTCAAACTGAAAGATGGGATTTCTGAAGGTGAACCTCCTAGGTACAAGACTAGATTAGTAGCTAAGGGGTTTACACAGAATCCGAGGGTGGATTATAATGAAATATTCTCACCTGTGGTGAAACATTCATATATAAGAGTTATGCTATCATTGACTGCTTCTATGAATATGGAGTTACATCAGTTGGATGTGAAAACTATGTTTTTACATGGGAAGTTAGATGAAACAATCTATGTGAAGCAGCCGGAGGGGTTTGAGGTTAAGGGGCAGGAAGATAAGGTGTGTCTCCTTAAGAAGTCCTTGTATGGGCTGAAGCAATATCCTAGACAGTGGTATAAAAGGTTTGATGAACATATGGTGACAATGGGTTTAATTGGAGCAGCTATGATAGTTGTGTCTATTTCAAGGAATACATTATAAACAAATTTGTGTGTTTGTTGTTTTATGTTGATGACATGTTGGTCGCTTGTCAAGACTTGGAAGAAGTTGAAGCTACTAAGAAGATGTTGATGTCAGATTTTGAGATGAAAGATCTAGGTGAAGCAAAGAAGATATTAGGCACACATGGTGTTGAAGTTGTCTCAAAGCTCTTACTTGGAGAAGGTACTAAGTAACTATAGGATGGATGAGGTTAAGTCAATAACTGTTCCTATAAGTGCTCATATTAAATTGTCAAGCTCTGATTGTCCTAGTCAGATGCTGAGGTTGGTTATATGGAGAAAGTGCCTTATGCCAATGTGGTTGGGAGCTTGATATACTTGATGGTGTGTACAAGGCGGATATTGGTTATGCTGTGAGTTTAGTCAGCATGTACTTGTCAAATCCAGGTAAAGATCATTGGGTTGCTGTGAAATGGATCTTAAGATATCTCAGCGGTACTAAACACTATGGCTTAGTGTTTGGATGTCATGGACATGGGGAGAGTAACAAGATTGTTGGTTATGTTGATTCAGATTTTGCTAAGGATCTGGATAGAGGTAGATCTATTACAGGGTATGCATTTCAAGTGCTGGGTAACTTGGTTAGTTGGAAAGCCCAGTTGCAGCATGTAGTGGCATTATCTACCACAGAAGATGAGCATATAGCTTTAACTGAGGGAGTTAAGGAAGCTATATGGTTGCATGGTTTTGTTTTTGAGTTGGGAATCAATGTTGCAGACTTAGTGGTATATTATGATAACCAGGATGCAGTCTAATTGTCTAAGAATAGCATGTCTTATGAGAGAACAAAGCATATCAATGTGAAGTTGCACTTCATAAGGGATGTGGTGAGTGCTGGGAATATGAAAGTGGAAGGTGTATCTACTTTGGAGAATCCAGTGAATGTTTTTATTATATCTCTACCTGGTGTCAAGTTTAAATTTTGCTTGGATGCATTGGGAGTTGGTTAAATCTTGTTTTAATTTTAAGGTGGAGATTGTGAAGTATAAAAGTCAAAACAAGTGATATCTTCCGAAGTTTAGTTATCTTTCAAAGCCAACTTGATTCTTCCGAAGCTTAGTTCATATCTTCCGAAGGTTATGTTTTGTTTCGAAAGGGTTGATGGTGTTAATGCTTTACTTTGGAAATCTTCCGAAGGACACTTCCTACTTCGGAAGTATTAGTATAGAATCCTAAGTGTAAATTCTCAATATTTGTTGAGTGTGTTAAGTGACCGTTATAGTTAGTTACTTAATTAGCACTATAAATAGGGATCCTGTGTAATCAGTAAGAAGAACTCATAATCACTAATCACTAGCTTGTAATCATTCTAATAAGATTCTTTTTTGTATTCTTTAAATTCATCTTCTTTTGTGTTGTTGAATTTCGTGTTATTATACTCTGATTGATTTAACATAGTTCAACAAAACCAATAAAAAAAAGACTTTAGTCCTTATGTACAATGATAAATCTCTCTATATAAACACAATGCTTCAAAATAAAATTTCCTACAAACTTAAAAAACCAAGAATACTACAAACTTGATTCATTCTTGCTAGAAATGTGAGCAACTATTCGTTTTCTTTCCCATTATCTTGATGGAGTATCTTTGTAAATGTTAATCAATTAATTGGTATTTTATGAACTTCAATACTCGAATCGAGATCACGGGTTGTTCTTACTTCTTACGTCCTCACTACTAGATTTAGATGGCTGTTGATCAAAATTGCTAGTGGGTGCACTCCACATGCAAGAGTTATTTTGACTTTCAAATTCCATTTTTGAAACTTTTTAAGTTGTTCTCAGTATTAAGTTGTGTCAAAATCTGATCTTTCATGAGAACCTTTTGATTTGCCATGTCCACGTTTGATACCGCCGTCCAATTCCACTAGTGCGCTGGACAATGCGTTGATAGGAGATCATAGTGCACTGGGTCATATGGGTGTTATGATTTACGTTGGTTAGCGCGCCAGTGTTAGAGCACCATGCGCCGGAACATCGTTTTTGGCCTTTTTACTCCCAATCGCTTTAGTTTTACTTCCAAAAATTTATTGCTTTCATTAATCTTCCATCCGTACGTTAAGATGTCCAAATTATGATTTTTAAGCTCTAAACACCTGCAACATAAATATGTCTCAAAGTAACTTCGTTTTATATTTACAAATATATAAAAACACGAAATTAACTATATTTAATACCAAACAAATGGCACCCGGTCAATTATGTATGTTCGTGTCATAACACAAACATTTATATAGATACAATCGGTGAAGTTAAATGTTATTTTGACGATGAGATTTTAAAGGCTTAAAATGTAGACTCACGAGCGAAAGCTCGTAAAATTTAGCACATGTTACTGGGTGATATTAGGTGAGCTAATGTAGAGCATCTCCAAAGAGTGACAACTTATTAGCATCTTATAGTTAAGGAAAATAACTATGTAATGGTGTATTAAATTGTAATGAAATTTTGAGTACTTTTTTTAAAATCTTTCATTGTGTGTGATGCATAAACACAATGTCACATGTTTGGGTTCCGAGGGTGAGCCAAGAAGCTAAAATCAAGCTGCTACATATGACAAAAGATTATTGCATATGCACATTAAAGCATACACGTCAATAAATCAAACATGCAAATTAGACACACCACCGTAGCGGATTAAAGACTTCATGATATATTGGTTCATTGAAGAATCAATTACAATACTGACTTAAACCTATTAAGTCGGTCTAATCATTGTAACATGTTAGAACTCTTATAAAATTTGTGCTTCAAAATAACTTACAACAACATATCAAACATGTACATTTAGACGCACCTTAGTACATGTTTTGCCTCTTATAACTTGTGTATCTAAATTCATAACCGGTCACAACACTACAATAACTTTATATTGTTTGACACATTATTCCAAAGTAGAAGTGCACAAACCAGGTTCAGAACCCAAACCGGGTCAAGTTGAACCATTTCGGGTTGTAGTCAACACATTTCAAACCAGGTTTGACTAATTTCCGGATCGGGTTCAAACCGCGTTCGTATCATGTCATTTTAAATAATACAGTGGATTCAAAACGGGTTTAACCGGGTCGTGTCATGGAAAACCAGAGTTGGGATATAAAGGGGGCAAACCGATTTGAACCTGCCGGGTTGAATAGGGTGGACCCAGGTTAGAGGGTTACGAGGTTGAACCCAGATCGGGTCGGGTCGGGTCAGGTCGGGAAACTGGGTTCAATGTGCACCCCTATTCTAAATGTTACTAATTATTACCACAAGTGGGCTACCTCTATGTTATATGGGCTATAATACAAGCCCCAATAAGAAAGCATGAGACAATGAAACATCAACCCAAGGAAGCCCAAAACACGAAAGATCTGGTGATTTCTCGAACACATATTACTTGACGAACGTCACGACCAGTTCTTAATAATAATAATATTATTATCATTATTCTACAAACTCCTCACAAACCCCTCATTTCTCCCCAATTTGGAGGATTCCACAAGGTCTTTTCATTTTCAAGCTCCATTTTCATCATCCATAGGTATGATCTCTCTTTTGTAACTCTTCAGATCCGAATTCATCACTTTTATCTTCTTCAATTCAATCGTACTATGTTTACTAGTTTAATTACTTGTGTTTGATTTGATTTAGTGAGTAGTATGTTAGCCTTTTACAGATTCGTAGTGGTTTAGCTACGTAGATAACGTAGATCCACTCTTAGTTTCTGAATTGTTGAATGTTGTCATTGTCGTTGGTGTGTTGGTTAGGGTTATTGACCTAATTGGATTAATGTGATGTCTGGATGGTTGCTTCATCGTGTATATGATGTCATGTTAGTTTGTAGGATGGTGAAAAGTTTTTTTTCCTTGTATTGCATATGTGATTTTAAAGCAGTTTAATGTATCATCGGGGATACTGACATACTGTTGTAGTAGATGTTTAATTTTTGCTGTAGAATGGTTTTATCATAATCTGATCTCTCTCTTGAATGGATTATACTGATTGTTTCTTACTCTTATGCTAGTCTTGTACCCCGTGTTATTAGTTGCTTTTGTAAAATAAAGTTCAAATTTCAAGCAACACTGGTTATATTTGAATATGTTTAACGAGACATGTTGGATTGATACTTGTATCCTTTTACTTATCTATGTGAAATTCAGATTGATTTCTGTGGGATAGAGTAACTGCTCAACAAGGATGAGTGTGGTAGGATTTGATCTTGGGAATGAGAGTTGTGTTGTGGCGGTTGCCAGACAAAGGGGGATTGATGTTGTCCTTAATGACGAGTCAAAGCGTGAGACTCCTGCTATTGTGTGTTTTGGTGAGAAACAGCGGTTTCTTGGAACGGCTGGTGCTGCTTCCAGCATGATGAACCCGAAGAATACCATCTCCCAGATTAAGCGGTTGATAGGCCGGCCTTTCTCTGATCCTGAATTGCAACAGGATCTCAAGGCGTTGCCTTTCTCTGTTACGGAGGGACCTGATGGTTATCCATTGATCCATGCCCAGTATCTTGGGGAAACTAAGACGTTTACTCCGACACAAGTTATGGGTATGATATTTTCAAACATGAAAACGATAGCAGAGAAGAATTTAAATGCTGCGGTTGTGGATTGCTGCATTGGGATACCTGTGTATTTCACTGATCTTCAAAGAAGGGCTGTTATGGATGCAGCTACTATAGCAGGGTTGCATCCTTTACGATTGATGCATGAAACAACTGCAACTGCTTTAGCCTACGGAATATACAAGACTGACTTACCTGAAAATGAGCAGCTCAATGTTGCCTTTGTTGACATTGGGCATGCTAGCATGCAGGTCTGCATTGCAGGCTTCAAGAAAGGCCAACTGAAGATATTGGCTCATTCTTTTGATCGTTGCCTGGGAGGGAGGGATTTTGATGAGGTTCTGTTCCAACACTTTGCTGCAAAATTCAAGGAAGAGTACAAAATTGATGTGTTCAAGAATGCAAGGGCTTGCCTTAGGCTTCGTGCTGCATGTGAAAAGCTCAAGAAGGTACTTAGTGCAAATCCAGAGGCACCTATGAACATAGAATGCCTGTTGGATGACAAAGATGTTAGAGGTTTTATAAAAAGAGATGAATTTGAACATATTAGCACCCCGATATTAGAGCGTGTAAAGAAACCCCTAGAGAAGGCTCTCTCTGAGGCTCAACTCACAGTTGATAATATATATGCTGTGGAGGTTGTTGGTTCAGGTTCTAGGGTTCCAGCTGTAATCAAAATTTTGACAGAATTTTTTGGGAAAGAGCCAAGGCGTACCATGAATGCTAGTGAGTGTGTTGCTAAAGGATGTGCTTTAGAATGTGCCATTCTTAGTCCCACATTCAAAGTTAGAGAGTTCCAGGTATGATCCAGTTTTCTTTTTTTTGCATGTTCTTGAGCTGTCCGCGTGACCTCTGATAGCCGTTCCCTCTATGTATTCAAAGAACCTAATTTTGGATTTCCTTTCATTTTAAAGGTCCAAGAAAGCTTTCCTTTCTCAATTGCTTTAACTTGGAAAGGATCTGCCCAAGATTCCCATAATGGAAATGTGGAGAATCAACAAAGCAGTATTGTTTTCCCAAAGGGAAATCTAATTCCTAGCGTGAAAGCTCTGACTTTCTACAGGACAAGCACATTTACAGTTGACGTACAATATGCAGATGTCGGTGAACTGCAGGCATCACCAAAAATCAGTACATACACGGTATAAATTGCTCAAAGACTCACATTTTTAAGAGTTTTTTTTTTAATAATTTTTATTGACTAAAGCTCTAAATTTGACGTGGATGGTGATTTGCACAGATTGGTCCATTCCAAGCAACAAAAGGTGACCGTGCGAAGGTCAAGGTAAAAGCTCGTTTGAATTTGCATGGAATTGTCTCTGTGGACTCTGCACAGGTAGGTTTTGGTGTTTAGATGATCAAATTTTCAGCTTCGTTGGTTCTTAGTGTGTACCCCATAATAAATTGTTTCTGTTTGATTTTTCTTCTTTCATTCCAGCTTATTGAAGAAGAGGAAGTTGAAGTTCCAGTGTC
>BJCO01798763.1:0-10386 GCA_018326465.1 Flaveria floridana
TTGATCAGAGTATTCGATAAAAGAGAAGATTCACTAACATCACAGGTAAGCTTTGTACGACCCAAAGCGCTGTTGCTGCCCGAAAAAGCCATGGGTTCTGCAGCAGGACCTTGATCTTGATCTTTCAATACAAGAACATTATAAAAAGATTTCTCTGCAGCAGGATCTTGATCGCGATCATGATCTTTATTGTGATCGCGATCTTGAACTTGATCTTTGACCATAAGAAGATTATAGAAAGATTTCTCTGCAGCTTGAAGAGCAGCAGACTCTTGAAACATACAGTTCTTCTCCTCTATATCTTCTTCCATAAGCATCTGGTTTATATACTTAAGAACTAAATCACTAAAGTCAGAATCCTCATGAACATCCCCTTCACCTTTGAAGCTAGATCGAGGTATGCAATTACTACAATCAAAATCAGGCAAACTCGTGGGGAAATTTACGAAATTGAAATCTGTAACCGACTCTTTAAAATTCATCGCCTTCAGAAGATTATGATCCGACAGAATCGAAGCATATTCGTCGCATTTCAATGCTTTCAGACTCGATAAACCGCTATCCTTTTTCAATCGTCCATCCATGATCAACTATTTCCAAGAAAAAAATTTGATCATCAACTACGAATCATGTACCACAAATTCTTGATCAAAAGATTTGTTTGTGATTTTGTGTGTATACAGAATCATATAAAACATTTGAGGACATCGGATTGAAAGATTAGAATGAACATAACTACTTAAGTGGAATTCAGCGAGGTGAATTCGAATTGATGATGAAAGCTAATAAATTATGTATCCGATGATCAGCAAGTGATACATAAAACAAAAGGATAAGTGTGAGTGAATATAAATTATAATAAAGAGAATTAGCAGAGAGAGAAACCCTAGATGTGACCGTGAGAAAACTAACTAGTGAAGAAGACGACTAACGGATTTTGGGAGTTGACTGACAAATTAGTAACAACATAGGAAACATGAAAAGTCTTATATATGCTAAAGTAAGGAAATAAATAATATAATCAAGTCGGTTCATTAATTTTTAAATCCTAGAAAATTCAAATAATAGGATCTTACAGAGTTAAAAGTAATAGTAAGTTTGTTGTTGCGGTGGTTCTTTAAAAATATGGATGATGAAGACGAGATGGAAGATGTGGATGCAAAACTACAAATTTGTTTTTTATATAAATCAAAGGTCGAGGGTAAGTTCGAATTCTTAGAGCATCCACATATGCTTTTACATAAGACTTTATCTTTAAATTATAGAAAAATATAAAAATTTATGTAAATTTACTCTCACATCTATCATCCTCTGTAATTTTAGAAGAAATTATATTGATCCCTCATATTTTAGGATCATCATTCATTCCTTGTATTCAGTTTATAATATTATCTGTGAATAGTTGTGATTGGTGACCGGAAGAAAAAAATTATTAGAGAAAAATAAAAGAAAAGTATTACTTAATTAAAATAAGAATAAAAATAAAAAATGAGATGTGAAATATTTTGTGAAATGAGAAATAAATTTAATGAGAATTATAAGAAAGTGAATAAATAACCAACCATGAATCTTTTTAGATCCCAGACCCCGCTCTTGAGTGGGATATACTGGGTTTGTTTGTTTGTGAATCCTTTTAGACTATTTTCAAATCATCCTCTATTCCCATCGTCAACATCAAATTTTAGAAAATTATCAAAACATTTATTTTATTTTTTGTGTAAATTAAAAGGACAAGAATGAAAAATAGACTGGAAATGCTATAAAAGCATTAATGATCATCCCCTTTCTCATCCTCAAAATTTTAGAAACATCACTAAAACATTCTCGTCATCCCTATAATCCATCTTCGTAGTTTTTGAGATAAGTAATATCATCCTTTCAAATATTATTTTTTTATGTAATGTTTTTTATAAGTGAATGTGAATGAAAGAAAAATTAATAATATTAAAATAAAAAATAACTAATTATTAATATAATGATAGATCCGAAGAATGAGATGTGAGAGATTTTAAAAAAAGAACATGTAAATATAAAAAACATTGTTTTTTATAAATTATACAAATGAGGATGAATAATGGAGCTTTTTCCCAAAGTAGTGTAATTGAAAATTTTATTTATTAAAATGGTGTACTTTAAAAAATCTTTAGTTTTGAAATTCTATTTTTTCTCACCCCATTTTGATAAATATTTTTCAAGATACACATTTTAGTAAATTCATTTTTTAACTACACTACTCTGGAATAAAACTCTGAATAATGGTATGTGAATTTGAAGAAACCAATTAAGGAACAACACGCTTTCATGATTAGTAAAAGAGAATTTGTTTTGTGATAAAACTAAGATCACGAATTAAAAATATAGAATTAGTAAATTACTAATAAAGTTAATATCATATAAGTGATCTTGGATCCGATCAATAATTTAGTTTTTATTAATATAAAAGGAGAAAGGAGATAATTTAAATTAAAAAATGTACCTTTGTGTAACATGATTAACTAAAACTAATTCACATTATTGAACATAACTTATTCACATTATTGAACATAAACATTATTCTAGTAATATATTGATAGTTATCAAGTGAACTAATAAGTGGCCTAACATAAAATAAAGTATCCATAGTGTCTTTATTTTATATTAAATTTTAACGAATCACCATCTAACATTTAAGTGTGTCACCATCTCATAGTTTGTTAGGCACAAGAAGAGTGGGCCTAGAAAGGACGAAAATGTGTACTTTAATATTAAAATGTAGACGATTTCAACGAGATAAATTAACCAGTAACATAATATTTAGACAATCACTTATATAAATCGACACCGCCCTATACATCATGTATAAGTTCATACGCGTCGTATAGGATCGAATGCATTGAAAATGAGGAAAATTCAGGGGAGTGTCGCAGAGCTATACGTCTCATATAGCTCTATATGACCCCCCCTATACGACACATATAGGGCTATACGACGCGTATAGCTAAATTCGACACTGACTACGAGAAAAAATTCAGGGGGCTGTGTAGGGCTATACGACCCCTCTTTACGACGCGTATGGGGCTATACGAACCGTATAGAAATTTTGAGATATTTATTTAAAATAAAGGAGTGTCCATTTAATCAAACCCTGGTTAATAATTGATAAAAGTTATTTATAAGAGGAATATTAGTGGACTTAAAACATTAACAACTGATACGTGATAAATTGAACAATTTGTCCTATCATACACGACATATCTTCTTGATTTTTTAGTAAGACCTAGAGTTGTAAACGAGTTCAACCCCTCATAAGATAATTGTAATTCACTTGCTAAAAACTCGAATCTAGTCACACTTAAACAAGCTCGTGTTCGAATCTATAGTGGGGCTCAATAGCTCATTTAATAAACGAGCTTGTATATCAGGCTATACATATATAAAATAACTAGTTTTAATAAACTCGTATATTACACAACTGAATAAATAATAACATCAAGGGAACAAAGGACAATCACTGCATCAAATAAAATAAAAGTTTATTATAGATCGATATTTTACGATAAGATGTGTTTGAAATTACATATAAATAAATACTATAAGTAATAAAATAATGGTATCAAATTCTTAAACTTTTGTTTTCAAACTTTTTTTAGTTTTTCTACAAAAAAAAATTAACATTTTTTTTTCAAAATAAGCCGTTTAAGAAAATATCATTTTAAATTTTTTTTATTATAACTCCCAGTTTTAACTATTTTTAGTTTATAAAAATATTACTTTTAAAAACACTAATTTTAAAATATATCAAAAAAAGTTCGATGTTTTGGAAACAAATATTATTATAGAAAAAAAATTGTTTCTTTACTAATAACATTAATAAAAAGATCTTTTTTTAATATGTTAAAAACTATTTTTAATCTAAACAAAAATTAACAAATATTATTAGTAATTAATGTAATTATTTAATAGGTCAAACAAGCAAAAAAAAAATTAGTGATGAGGAATGTAATACTGTCGCATGTCATCTTTAGTTATTTTTTATTAGAGTAGAAAGAGTTTACATGTATATAAAATATAATAAACAAGCTAGCTAAGTCTAACCCAAAGCTTGAAAATTACTCAAAAACCAACCTCAAGCTTTAGAAAAATAGGAGAAATAAGCCAAGCTCAAGCTAAAGTTCTCCTAACTTAAACAAGTCCAACTCAAGCTAGAGTTTCGTTCTACTTTCATCTCTAAACTTAAACGAGTCGAGTTTGAGCTTAGACAAGCCTGGACTCTGCTACTCAGCTAGACTCGCTTATGCCCAAGTCAGATCCTTCTTTGGATTAACGTTTAAAACATTTATATCATTTTGCAATCAAACAAACCCACTAAATAAAAAACAGAAACAAATCCAAGCATCAAAATGAAATGAAATATCTTAGAAATTTACAAAATGCACAACGGTATCTACTAAATCAGACAAGCAATCTTACAGCTTGTGTTAGATTGCCATTATTTCCACTCCTAACAATTTACAGTCCCACCAAATTAATCAAGATTCCTAAACCACCCCCTCTACATTTTTTCGACATCATCACTAACTTTACATCTGAGCCTCCAAAGTCTTCTGATTCTTCACAGGTTGCTTAGCTTGATGCTGAGACCAGTACGCGTGTGCAGCCAGCACTCGGTCTAGAAGATTTTGGGGCACCTGTTCTCCCCTTCTTTGTTGAGGCGAGATACTTGCGGTGTGAACTAATGTTTTCCATTTATCCTGAAATGAAGATGTGAATCGTCTTATTTATTATTCAAATGGCCGCACTAAAGAGGTTAATAGGGGTATCCAACACTTGATTGACATAACCGACAGGTCAATCAGAAAAATAAGCTAGAAAGGAAACGACTCAAATGGGTTAAACATGCTAACTGTTGCTCAAAGTGCATTTTAAATGCATAAAATCTCCAAAACCATTTTATATATAAAGTTGGATTATTAAAGGTATAAACTTTTGTCATCATATATGATACACTAATTGTGTAATAACAAAATTAAACAATTTGGTGTTATAGCGGTGCAAGCCAACCCAACTTGACCCGTTACCTGACCTGCAGAACATGGATTTGTTACCTTCAAATCAACATAAGTCCGATGGTTTGCATCATGAAAAGCACGCATTTTAACATCACGCCATCTGCATAATATTATTGCAGTTAGATGTTAATTAGAACCAATATTTATAGTATAAACACAAAGATTTTGATAATAATATGCATACCTTCCGGCTCCAAGGGTTTCAACAGCTTCCACAAGTGCTTCTACTTCTGATACAGAAAACGGTCTCCTTGTTCTCCTATGTGAAAATTCATATCTTTTGTTCGATTTTTCAGTCAATGGGACCACAGAGAGTACCTCAGCATTAGGTGGTGGAACAAGCACAAGAGCTTTTGAATCTTCCATCGGTTCTTGTGTTGTAATTTCAGTTGCAAAAGCACCACTTCTTTCAATATTCTCAAGATGGGTGTCCAGACTAGCCACAGGAGGAGGATCCGGTGAAGATTTTGAGATATACTCATCGATAATAGGACTGGCGGGATCCCTGACAGTAAGACAATAGTTATATTGGCGGTGCATTATACTGGCCCATATGAACCCGTTTTAAGTTACCTACTTCCATAAGAGTGACCCATTTTGACCCACTGTATAATTCGAGTGATCCAAATCAACCCATTTAGCTAACAAAACTTACCCAAATCAACCTTATGACACTTATAACTAAGCATCAAAATTCCAATTTTTTCCTAAATCTTTTAGTAAACTATGAAGAATGCATTACCTGGATGAAGTTTCTTTCCGCACAAGAAATGGAGAAGTTTCAGTTAAACTCGACTCCAACGTAAATCCTAGAGTTTCAAGGTTACAATTTTGGGAAATCCCAGATTGTTGTAGTGTTATGTTGTCATCTCTAACTTTCTTCCCTTGAACAACTACCCCTACATGTAATGTACCATGTAAAATAGCCTTCACGGCTTCCATCACACTCCTCTGTAACAAATAATTTGCATAATGAGAACCAAAACAGATGCAAATTATTTCACGGGTCCATTGTAATTCTATATAATACCTTCAGTGAGCCTACTGTTGCAGTTTCGGGGACTTCAACATACAGTTCTGGAACTTTAAATGACTTTATGCTAAACTTCACTAAATTAGATACGCTGTCGCTACCTGTCTCCTTTATGTATGCATTTTTTGAGCTATGATGAAACAACTTCCGCCTTTTATTTGCAGCATCGGCTTGAAATCGTTCTCTCATGTATATAGTTTTCCTTTTATGGTAAAAAGATTTAACACCACCACCTGTAAAAGGAAGAAATAACTTAAATGCCATGCAAAGACTATAAATGTTATATATTTTATAATACTCCACTTACTAGTCCTGTTCGGCAGTTCATACTCTTTCAGCTTTCGAGCAACTTTCCAGTATCTAGAAGGCATCATCTTCCTCATTCTTTTATATCTAGCACGTGATCGTGAGCCAAACACCCTCAATCTGGTGTTGTTACAGTTATTATACCTAAGATATTTTTCATCATCATCTCTAATATTTATATTCACATTTCCCCTATCCTTATAAAGGGGTGAATGTACACTAGTATATGACTTGTTTGACATGCCGGTATGTACACATGGTTTCAAATGGTCCTTCGAATGGTAGGCCTTGACTGAAGTCAACCCTCCACTTTGTTTCTCTAGGTCCTCGGGATGTATTTCAGCTCTATTATCACCAAACTTGACATCATATATATTACCTTGTTTGTCTTCAACGGCTTCTATTATCAAACTAGTATTGACTTTTCTTACAATATCAGAATTTGTAACAATAGAAGCATGATCCGAACCAGAATCATCCTCGGAATGTGGCAGTTCTTTTAGACAAGGGTCTAGATTAGTCGGTTGAGCATCAAGCTCACTCTCTGCACCGCTTGTCGGATCATGATGATCTGATATTACAGGTTTGACTTCAACATTGACTTTAACTTCAAGTTGTTCATGTTTGGCGCCTTCGTCATGAATGCTAGTTTGTTCCTTTCCTTTTGAACCAATACTAGAAGTAGAACTTTCGCTCTCCTGTTCCTGTAATAACTTGTCCGCTGCAGCTGCTAATAACTCAAAAGCACAAATTTCACTGTCTTCCAAAGATTTGTTGCGCAAACGCCTCCTCTAAAACAAACAAATGAAACACATCGTTAGAAATAAGTTAACATTTCTACAAGAAATATGATATTAAGATAACATTAATTACCCTTAAGGATCTTGGAGCTCTAGGTATCACAGGAGCCAGTAAACCATGAAATCCTCCATCATATATCCTCTTCTTCAACACCATATCTTAGGCATGCATGCTAATAAAGAGATCAATCATCAACCGATCGAATCACTGATCGCGCGTGCTATGTCATTAAATCAAATAATTAACATCCATATCATCCTTCATGATCTATCAAGAAACAAAATCATTACTTGAATAGAAATGTTCTAACTTCTAAGAGCCACATGACCATGAATGCCAACAAACATAAATTACCATTTATAAACATAACATCAACATCTGAACAAAAGGGTGCCCACAGATAATTAATAGCAAAAAAGTTCATAATTTTCCTAAACTAAACAAAAATTCGATATCACCGTGATTATTCAACCGATTTCCCATAATCAGATCGTAAAATTATCAATAGCAATATAACAATTACATAGCAAATAGATGTAAATCCAACGAGATCAGACAAAAAAACTACAAATTACACGAATCAGATCGGATCTCCGTACCACTAGAAGATTCACGGGACAAAAAGCGGAGGTTTAGCTTAAACCCCACGAAGATCGGACCAAATCACGGCGAAAACCACAAATTACACACAACAAAACACCGATTTGCAAGCGAACACAAGGGAAACGAGATAATTGCAAAGATTAAGCAGAAATCAGCATAGATCAGGGTCAAATTACCTGTCGGAATCGAAGTTTAAAGATGCGTATGTAACACGTAATTGTGCTGTTTGATTTCGATTCAAAACGAGAAGAACAATTTGAGTCAATAGCGATGAAATTGTGAAATCAAAATTGAATAAATGTAGAATTGGATTGCTTTAAACCCTTTGATTTGGGGATTGTGGTTTCGAAGTCATCTACCATAGATTCCGATGAGGGGTATGTTATGTTGTTGTTGTGGTTAAAAGGGTAGAAAGGTAAGTTCATGGGTAAGTAAGACTAAAACTTTGAACTCTTAAGAACATTATAGGACAAAAATAGATGATATGATCATTTAAGTAAAATATTGTGTTTTTTTGTTTGTATATCCAAGTGATATATGATCTTGATGGTTCTTTTAAGTATGTTGATTTGATAATATTGGATTAAAGAAATGGATTGATACTTATAAGTGTCCATCAAACCCATATATAAACCTTGGTTTTGAAATTCATATCAATTTGCCATGTTGCTACCCATAATTCAAAAGTACAACACCAAACATTTGAATTTAGAGATGACTTTTACTTACAATGATTACATGTAATATAATAAAGTTTAAAAAATGTTTTCAATTCTAAAATGAGGTGTAAATTGATTGAGTTACTTAATAAGGGTTTATTAATTTTTTTTACGTAAACTAAGCTGAATATATCATGAGCTAGACTCTCGTTTATGTTTAGCATGAAGCTTGTGGAAAGTATATGTGAATAGGTTTACAAACTAAACGAGCTTCATGTTACGCTTTTTGTGGTTTATTTTCAAAAACTATGGATACGGTTCTCAATGTTAAAGGCTAGTTTTATGTTTAGTCATTGGAGTGAATAGTCGTTTGTTTTGGTGCTAAGTCACTCCAAATGAGGGTATTTTTATCTTTTCAGGTCATTTTTATTTAATGTCAATTTAAATGCAGAACAACTTTCAACGATGACTCACATATGTTGGTCGCATCAATAACTATATTTCTTTCCGTCATCATCTTCTTTATTGTCCTTAAAAAGAACACCACAGCTACCAGCGAGAAACAAAAATGACGACGACGATTGCTTAAAGTGGTTTGGCACATTCATGGTGAGACGAATCACGCCTCGATCCAAATTCCAAAGGAGATTTAATGTTAGATTTTTATATATATGTTTTATAATTTTTTATAATGAAAGTGATAAACACATACAACAATTTTAAACACATAAAACCTTCTATTCTTCTACCAAGATTCAATTTTCTGGAGTTTAAAAAACCATAAACATCCGTAGGTAGAAACTACAAACTTTATAGCGAGAGATGGACGAGTTGTTGTAGCGACAGAATGAACCATGCGCTTCCCTACATACAATCAACACTAAGAATTTTCAGTTTAAGCGGTACTAACCAACGAACTCAAGAAATATAGATATGCAGTTAACTTCAAACACCTTTTTAGTTTACCACTAAGAGCATTCACAGTCCGTTTCCTATAAATCTGTAAGTGTGTTCTTTATATCATAGAGAATGGTTATTAGTGGTTGTGAGTGGAGGATAGAGAACATATTACTGTTCATCTCTATATTTGGTAAACCACTATTCATCTCTATTAATTTTTAATGTTTATTAAAAGTGGTTATAAGTAGATGAGAGAGAAAATGTAATGATAAAAGTATAAAATATTATTTTATTAAAAATAAAAAAATAATAATTTTTAATGTAATTATAGAGATGAAAAATAAATTATGAATGCTATGTATATCCAAAAATAATTCCTTTGATGTGGTGTGATAGGGACTGAAACAAGATTTAAAAAGAACTAGGATTGAACTCCGCGCGTTGCCGCGGGGTCTTCTTACAACTGGAAATCGTATTAGCATAAAAGAGTAATAAATCATTAATATATTTTAAGTGTTGAAATGTCGGTCATACCATTTTTAAACATAAGAATATCTTGACGTCATATATCCCAATGATTATACAAAAAGATAGTTTGGTTAGATATATACATACACTACGTGATATACCGACCAACAATTGTAACAAAAACATATCTACCAATTTTCATAAATTAAATAGTAGTTTATTTAACTTTGTAATTTAACCCCAAAAGAGATTTCTAAAAATGTCTTTTTGGTACCCAATTATAATACTACAAATTATTGATATTGACTTCAAGCCATCAAAGGATGCTACTACATGTGATATATGTTCTTGGTTTAAACTAACCATGGACCACTCTTGTAGAAGCGTAGTAAACTAACCTATTCCGGTAGATGCCTTTTGTGTTATTTAGCGAAAATGCAATTTATAAAAATACAATGCATTTTCAAAAAAGTTTAAAAAGCTTATGGGGCTCAAAGAAGACATTCGGAGAGGAAGGCATGAAAGATTTGGCAAAATTAAATGATCTCAAGCATGTGTTTTTATTTGA
>BJCO01798830.1:0-14847 GCA_018326465.1 Flaveria floridana
CCATAAATTAGTACTTTGTATATACAAATATAGTTAAGTTTTATATATAACTATAAAATATATGTATAAATCATATATAAATTACTTATATTTAGATACATATATAAATATAATTAAAATATAGTTAAATCCGGTCCATCCGGTCCGACCGGTCCGACCACCAAACCAGTAAGCCGTCCGGTTCGA
The DNA here is from genome assembly GCA_018326465.1 of Flaveria floridana. Lineage (NCBI taxonomy): Eukaryota > Viridiplantae > Streptophyta > Magnoliopsida > Asterales > Asteraceae > Flaveria > Flaveria floridana. The sequence goes on from BJCO01798830.1 coordinate 187, forward strand.
CGTCCGATCCGGTTCTGAGAACATTGTTGATAAACAATACATCGATATCACTCTCCCTATGTCTCTAAAGTACTATAACAACAAGAAAGGTAAAACTGTCCCGCCATTAGCTCCTCTAATTCTGGTAACCCATGATTAGCTCCTCTATCTCAGGTAACTGACTAATGTAGTTGACCCTATTTCGAGTAACCAACTAATTGAGTTGACCCGAGGTGGCCTGATTTGTGGATACGTATAAATACTTCCGGTCTGGAAAATCGACTTGTCCTCAAGTCAAAAAGAAAGGAATTATTGTGCCAAGCAATAAGCCAATCGATTGTAGGCTGATGGACAATTTTCTTTTGTTTCAAAGCTTCAAAAGACCCGACCAAATTAGAAATAGGGAACTTTCCTTCATTTTTAGTTGGGTGGAGATGACACGATTACTGCAGTGAAACAGATGTTTTATTCCACTGTTTAGGTCCCAAGGAAAGCTCTAATGGTTCTGTTTCTTGCACTTCAACATTTGAGAGATATGTAAGGTCCACCTTTTGCTGGTCTGGTCTTCATGAATGGATGGTACTTCATCTTTCCAACAAAGTACTTTATCACCATCCATCTCGACCAAATCAGAATTAGGGAAGTTTCCTTTATTTCCAACAGTGTACTTTATCACTTGATTCGTAACCGATAGCTGCAGGTTCCACCTTTAAAGTTTGAACTCCCATGTCTTTTTCTACCAGTGCATCAACGTCTTCAGGTTTTATAGTGGCAAATGATGAATTTTTTTTAGGAACGGTATATATTAGGAAATAAATTAGGTTAGTGGGAAAGTCAAAAAAAAAGGAAAATGGGGTATCCGCTATTCTCAATAGCGGATTAGGAGTGAATTTTTTAAAACTCTGACACTCAAGCTGACAACACAGGGATCACATCACATCTAAACATAATCCGCTATTGAGTGTCAGCTTGAGTGTCAGAGTTTTGAAAAATTCACTCCTAATCCGCTATTGAGAATAGCGGATACCCCATTTTCCTTTTTTTTTTTGACTTTCCCACTAACCTAATTTATTTCCTAATATATACCATTCCTAAAAAAAAATTCGGCAAATGACTGTCACTTTTGCTTGTTGAGTCACCTTTAGCTTTCTGGTCAAGCTTCTTGACGATCCAAGCCTCCTTGATTCCTGCAAAACCACTCTTCAATTGCGACACTGTGGACTCGATTCGGGATGCAATTTCGGCTAATTGGGCAGCGACGATATCAGGGTGAGTGCCGCTGCCTTCGAGGTTGCTCCGTTTAGATGCTGCCATCAAAATGTTTCCGGCAATGGAACCAAATGATAGATACCGAAAATCGAAAGCTTAGATTTATAATTAAAAAGCTTGATTCGAGATATGCTAAATCTCCAATTACAAGGTAAAAACCTTAGTTGATAAACAATACATTGATATCACCCTCCCTACATCTTGAAAGTACTATAAAAACAAGAAAGGTAAAACTGTCTCACGAGTGGTAACCCACGATTAGCTACTCTATTTTTGGTAACCTACGATTAGCTCCTCTATCTCAGGTAAGTGACTAATGTAGTTGACCCTATTTCTAGTAACCGACTAATTCAGTTGACCAGAGGTGGCCTGATTTGTGGATACATATCAATATCCAGGTGTTTAACATGATGTCCCTTCCCCAAAGGTTCAAGGTTCGACTCCCATGGTGACAAATACTTAGAATTAGTGGTAGATTAAATTTGTTAGTTGAAAAAGAAAGTTGAAAAGTAGCCAAAAATCACTCGTTATTATTCCATTCAATGCTTGCCACTAGACAGAAAGTTTAAAACTCTCTTATTGTTAACTAGGTTAATATCCCGTGTATTACACGGATTGAATAAATAAATATTAAATAGGTATTAACAAAATTTAATCAATTATAAAATGATGTTTTGATATAAGATATGATTGATATTACATACAAGTAATAAAAGAACAATGTCATTTTTAAACTTTTGTTTATTTTTTTTGTTTTTCTAAAAAAATAGGTTTTTAAATTAACTGTTTTAATACAAACTATTTTTAATAAAGTGTCATTTTTTAATAATTTCTTTAAACTTTGAATTTTAATTATTTTTGTTTCATAAGAATTTTATTTTTTTAGAAAACACAGGTATCAAAATATATTGTATTTTTTAAAAAGTTTAATATATTTTAGGAGGCCTAGAATTATGCAATGTGGCTTCTAAAAACTTTTTTTATTAGTATAGATAGATTTTTTTTAAAACATATTCTTATTTTATAAAAAGTTATTTTTTTAAAAATTGTATTTGTAGAAAGATCTCTTTTTTAATTTAATAAAAAAATTAATATGAAAAAGAATTAAATAATATAATTAATAGTTAATGTGATATTTCTTAGAAGAGAGAATCGGGAAAATAAAATTTAATAGGCCTAGAATTGTGTCATGTGACTTCTAAAAACCTTCTTTTATTAGTATAGATAGATTCCTTTTATTTAATTCTGTTTTCCATCAATCAATATCATATGATCATTTGATCAATAGAATCAACTCTAAGTTTCATTATTTCTTTTCTGGTAATCAAAATATACGACGAGAGAATCATCCCACGCAATATATGATATAATTGTTCAAAATCACACTCTAAAATTTTGTATCAGTTATCACTGATCACGTAACATTTATTTTTTCAATATAATAATACCATACTTAAATTAAAGATAATAAAATTCTCTGTTTAATAGTATAGCTTCTTTTAAAAAATAATAAAGTATATATAAGTTATGCACTTATGCAATTTAAAAAATGTTTGGTGGAGCTTCATCTAACCAAAAATCAGCAATGATAGCTATTTCTTTTTTTTTTTGCCCTTCCACCCTTATTTTACATATTTGCAGTTAAGGTTTTAAGGCCATTTAATCTTAATCATTGATCAATCAACGTTCCAAAAGTAATTCCTACACTTTGCACCAACAAACAACTTTGACATATGAACCGCCGGCATATATGTATATAGGTGTGTGTGGGTGTGTATGTATCAAGTTTGATCCTGTCAAAAAAATCTCTTTTAAAATAGTCAGTATTGAAGTATTTGGCACGTAGAGATTTCAAAAGTCAGGAAACTTTCTAACCCTATTTTTCTTTGAAGTGTGTCCCACAGGAGACTTTGACTTTGGGTCAACACCATATGTTTCTTTTACATTAACATACACATATAATTGTATTTCACAAAGTCATCTTGCAATTAACACTAGATTCACAATGGAAAGAAACAGTATTCCTTGTTTACACCTGCAAATATTGATAGGCATGCTAGCTTGGTTTGCTATAAGCAATGCCCTTCGGTCGGATATCGATTGCCTAAGATCCATCAAGGACTCATTGGAGGCCCCTGGGTCAGTGTTATCTACATGGGATTTTAGCAATAATACCGAAGGTTTCGTATGTGAATTTGATGGCGTCGGATGCTGGCATGATGAGGAGAACAAGGTTCTAGAGGTTACTACGGGGTGCAGGACTCAGAGGACCATTTCCAACGGGCTTAAGATACTGTAACTCTATGCAAAAATTAGATCTTTCTGGAAACAGCCTCTCGGGACCCATTCCTTCTAATCTAGCAAATGATTTACCTTACATAGTGTCTCTTGATCTCTCAAACAACAATCTAACAGGTCCAATTCCACCTAGCATTGCCAACTTAAGCTTTCTTAATGTTTTGAACCTTGATAACAACCACCTAACCGGTGAAATCCCTCAAGAATTGTCTAAGCTTGATCGCATCAAGACACTTAGTGTTGCTAACAATAATTTGTCAGGTCGAGTTCCACCTAGCATTGCCAATTGCAGGTTCTTAAAGGTTTTGAGGCTTAATAACAACCAGCTAACAGGACAAATCCCTTCAGAATTATCTAAACTTGATCACATCATAGAATTTAGTGTTGCAAACAATAGATTGTCAGGATCTATACCCGTATTTCCCTATAGAAATTTCACTGCAAGAAGCTATGCAAACAACCTAAGGCTTTGTGGAGATCCGTTGAGTCGTTGCAAGAACGAAGGCCATGAAGATCTATTTGTCTCCGGGTTTGTTGTTGGAGTATCGGTTTGTACCACCTTAAGTACGATGATTATGTTGTTTTGTTTACCTAAACTGTCTATGAACAACATTAAGCTTTATCTTTTTATGATCAAGAAAATGAAGGGAGTGAAGTATCACTTGATTTCAAGCAAGATCCCAAATCAGCAAATCATGTTTATAGAGGAAAACATCACGGAAGAAAGCAAGGTAATATCCCCCCCCCCCCTTCTCAAAAAACTTTCTTTACATGAATGTATGTACATATATATATATGCATATAGGCCACATATATGTGTGTGTGTAGGCCACGGAGGTGTAAATTTCTGACACGGCAGAAAAACATTACACTGTGGGTTATGTCTAGTCTAAACATGTTTGGGTCTGATCTGGGTCGAACACACAGACACATTTAGCTAAACAGGTCGCACGGCTTCACAGGTTGGCTCATTTAACCGGTTAATTTCCTGTTTATTTTTTAAAATGTGTTTTATATCATTGTATCAGGTAAAAATTACATATTAAGAGAAACGAGAATCATTTTATAATTTAACTATAAATATTTTTGTATAGATTTATAACTTATGAAGTTTATGAGTTTAGAGCATTTGTATGTAAGAAAAACTAAATTTCAGGTCATGTTGGTGTTAATCTTTGAAAACTCATGTCGTATTCAGATTCATGTGCAGGACATAATTTCCAGGTTTGTGTCAGGCCAAACCCGTTAGCATGACTCACTTAACAACCTTGTGCACCCACGCACACGTGACACACACTAAGTATAGAGGTCAATACTCATGTAGCTATGTATTTAAACAGATAGCTGCAATGGAAAAGTATGTCTGCAGAATGAGTTTGGTAGAACTTGAGATGGCAACCAATGGTTTTGACTATAAGAAGGTAATTGGCTATGGAAACATGGGACTCATGTACAAGGCTATGTTTCTAAACGGTCTAACGTTAGCAGTCAAAAGGCTCCATAAGTTTGAGAGCTTTGAGAAAGAGTTCTTACTAGAAATAGAAATATTAGGAAGATTGCGACACGCCAATTTAGTACCACTTCTAGGTTTTTGCTTCGAAATGGAGAAAAAATTTCTAGTATACAAATACATGTCTAATGGAACCCTCCATCAGTGGCTACACTCTAAGCCACTAGTGGAGGGTAGGAAGATGAGTTGGACTCTAAGGTTGAGGATCGCGATAGGGATAGCGCGAGGACTCGCATGGCTGCATCATAACAACGTCCTACGTGTAGCCCATCTCAAAATTAGCTCAAATTGTATCTTACTAGATGATAAGTTTGAGCCCAAGATATCAAATTTTGGCAATTCAAATATACTAATGAATACAAGCGGCACACCTTCAAGTGCTTCCAATTTTGTGGTACCACATTCTAGTTCGGATCCTTACAAAGAGGATGTCTACAGGTTTGGGATATTGTTGTTGGAGTTGGTTTCAGGAAGAGAGAGGCCAAATGAAGGTATCAACTCCCCGAAGGATGATATATGCGGTTGGGAGTTCAATAATGTTGATAAGTGCTTAATGGGACACAGATGCAATGAGGAAATATATGAAACACTTAGGATAGCTAAAAACTGCATTCAGACACACACAGATGGGGCAACAAGCATGCTTCAAGTGTACCAAGCAATTCGTGCCATTGGAAAGTCACGAAATGATGATTTTGGTAATTCATATATGGATACAGAAGATAACGAGGGAAGTGTATAGCATCACTCTTACGAGTGTTGGGGATTGCTATTATTAAAAGTGATTATATGCTTATAGAATTTTATGCAACTTCAAACACTTTGTTAATAATCTACCTATACATACGAGTTAGCTCAATGTGACTTGCAAATTATTGTTTCAAAGTGTTAAAAAATCGTATTTCTACTGGTTAGTTCAATGCGAGTATTGTGCATCCTTAAAGCAATTTCACTCCTTGGTAGGGCTGTTCAAAGCTCGTTGCTCACTCGACGTTCCTTCAGAATTTGCTCGAAAAATGCTCTTTTGAATTTCTGCTCGGTTGTAAATGAGCTGATCGGCTCGGATCGGTTTGTAAATGAGCCAAGCATGAGCAAATGTCCACTCGGCTCGGTTCGGCTCGAGTTATTTTTTATTATATATATAATTGTGTATGCGTAGCACTCTAGTAAATTTGGCTCACTATATACAAATCTACAACTATATTTATACATAATAGTTCAATCAACCTAATAAAAAATTTAACACTAAGCATAAAAGTGAAATCCAAAGCCGCTAAGAGACAATTTTAACCATGCTTTTACTCTTAGTCAATCATCTTCTGCTCTCACAATCATCGTTCTCTGTAATGTGTTCACCTTCTCATCAACTACAGTCTTAGCCTTATCGTGAGCCCACAACAGTATTGTCATTCATGAAAATGTTATGTTATGAAACGTGGTTGCTTTTTAAGTCACTAAAACTTCATACCTAACATTGTCACCGTCTTTCATTGCAATATAAATCTGATGGCACACTAGATAGTTGGATTGTATAAATTGTGCGCCGCTCATTTGCGTTCGCTTGGTCGTTTGAAAAAATAACGCTCGATAAATGCTCGTTCGATTTACCGCTCGGTTGTAACGAGCCAATCGGCTCGGTTCAGGTTGGAAACAAACCAAGCACGAGCAAAGGTCCGCTCGGTTTGGCTCGGCTTGTGAACAGCCCTACTCCTCGACTTGTGTGCTTTGGGTGATTAGCAAGTTGCCTCCAATCATGCACGATGAAGCAACGTGAATTGTTAAGTAACGTGTGGTGAAGTGCCTCCACACGAAATAGTGAATATAGCGAGGATTTCAAGATACAAGAATTTTGCTTTTATAGCAACAAAGTTTTATGTACTCTAGGATAGAGGTTGAGCAAGTGTTTGAGTAGCAAAACAGACATGATAAAAAATTATGCTATAACTTAATTATCAAACTTGGTGGGGGCATCTTATTTTCCTATTACCTAATAGCTATAATTAAATAAAAACACTATCTCAAAAACTAAGTAGCTTAGTTCAACAAGGTGGTTCTTTAACTCTCACCCCTCATACACATTATCTATTTATAATCTGATATACATAACACTCTCTCTACACATTCTTTTTTGAGTAAATTTCGGTTTTGGTCCCTATGGTTTAACCATTTTAACTATTTCAGTCCAAAAAGGAATCTTTGATCATATCATGCCCTGTGGTTTCATTTTTATAACGGTTTTAGTCCCTGACACTAACTCTGTTAGTTTTCTTGGTTAAATATTAAGGGTATTTTGGTCTTTTACACCTAAAATCAAATTAATAACCCGACTGATCTGTATAACCTAGGGTTATCATCAACAGCTTCAGTGAGGAAGGTTGCCACCATGCCTCAAGAACCACGCCGCCGCCCTCGGCGGCCACGCCGTCGACCGCTGCGGTGAGTTTCTGCCGTCGCCGTCGTCCTCCCCCACCAACCCAACCTCACTAACATGCGCCGCCTGCGGTGATCACCGGAATTTTCACCGCCGTGAGCCGGAGGAATCACTTATCATGTCCCTAACCACTACCATCCACCCATCCAACACCTCATCGAGTACCAACCACACCACCGCCACCACCCACCGCCACCACCGCCACCGTCGCATCCCACCGCCGGAAGCCCCGGTGATTCACCGTCTCCACCACCGATCTCATCCTCCTACTACCCATCAGTACCCCGCATGGCCCTCGCACTCACCACCGTCTTCCCCACTCCTCCGGCCGACAACCACCACATTCTGGCGATCCCCACCACCCGAACAAAACATAAAATCTAAAAACTCTAAATTCCCACCACACATAATAAGAACCCATGAGTAGAACATCACGTGGTGGTGGAACTCCGGCGAGACACATGACGGCGAGAAAGAAGCAGAAATCATCGCCGGAGCGGCAAGATTCGCCTCTGATGGTGATGGCGTAAGTGAATCGTAGAATGAGGATGAGAGGGGAGGAGAGTAGGAATCGGATGACGATGTTGCGGAGGAAGCTGGGTATACCTCCGACGAGTTGTGATTAGCTGGGTTTACCTCCGACGATGTTGAGAAGATGAGGAAGAAGATAATGACGGGGACTACCGTGAGCAGAAATGGGCGGAGGTGTGATTAGCTCCGACGAAGGTTGAATGATTATGGTGATTAATGATGAAATAGGGATGGAAATGAGGCATTGTATGAGGGAATTTGCAGGGGGGATTCATGGGTGATGGTGGGTTTTCATTAAAGAGGGATTTTGAGGGGTATTGTGGGAGATTGAAAATTGAATGAAGGAGATGAAGATGAAGATGAGATCTTGAAACACGATGATGTAGAACATCACACGGTGGTTCTTATAAAGTAGATTGCCCAAAATACCCCTGGAGTTAACTGTAAAAACTAACATAGTTAGTGTCAGGGACCAAAACCGTTACAAAAATGAAACCACAGGGCATGATATGATCAAAGATTCCTTTTTGTACTGAAATAGTTAAAATAGTTAAACCACAGGGACTAAAACCGAAATTTACTCTTCTTTTTTTTAAGAAAGAATTATAATTAATTAAGGTTTTCTATGTTTTTAATTTTGGTTTTATGATATCTTTTAATTCGTTTTCGTGTTTCTTAACTATCTTCTACAACCACATAACATGTTAATGATATCCGAATACATTGATGCTTCATTTTTTAATCCACATTCCAATATTTAAAACAAAACCATCATAAGATCATATGATCTTTATATACTCTATCACGTCTTTGTTTTCATGTTTCTTAATTGTCTACGTTTTTATATTTAAAGTCAAATTGCTGTAAGTTAATGCGTTTCCGTTTACATCACGTCAGTGTCACCGTCATAACAATGAATGGCTCATACGAAAGTTGGATGAGTCGTGCTTTAACACGCCGCAGCGCGCAGCGTCATAAGTCTAATTTGCATTTAAAACCGTAACAAAAAATTCAAATTCCTGACATACAAACTACAATAATTATAAATTCAAACTTTTAAATATTTAGGCTTTTTAACTATGAAGTTTTCTAATACTCACATGGTTATATTCTCTGTCTTGCAAGTATAATGTTTTATGTTTATTAACTTCTATATACTCATAAGTGTGAAGTTCTTATTGCAAGGATTCTTACACATGTATAATCTGATAACAATTTTTTATTTTTATAGGGAGTGCCTAACACAAAAAGATTCCATATCTTTGTAATAGACTAATAGTGATTGTTATTAAGGATTATATGTGAAGAAAGCACTCCCATTACTTATCAGTTGGTTCAAGAAAGAATAAGAAATAGGTACCTTGAATTTGACTTTGAATGATCTTCAATTGAACACACGAAGCTGTAATAAACAATGAACATAGTAGTCTCCCTCATTTACTACTGAAAATAGAGAGTAAAGGAAGTTATAAGTTTATAAGTCCCTACTGATTCAATAAAGAAAAGTATATATGAACAAACAGAAATCAGGACTGCACATTTCATATCACTTATTTAACATAAACAGCAATTGAAAAGATGATCAATACCGAAATCCCTTACACGTGTCCCTTAATCGAACCGTTTATGAGCCTATTATGTGTTTTGAGCTAACCTGCCCTCCAAATTAGAGGCACCCAAATCATAATCCATAAGCTATTGATCACTAATCAACCCACAATCCCTAATTAAGTTATTGAATGCCCGTCTACTATTTGAATATGAATTTGATTTACATCAAGCTTTTTTACATTGGAACCGACCGTCTTGCTAGAACCAACCTCTTTATCTCCTAGAATAGGGGTAAGGTTTTGCCTACATCTCGCTCTCTCTAGACCCCTTAGTAGCTTTGCTATGGATGAGACATGGTTATAGTTATGGTTTTGTATAGGTAATTTTACTTTTCACACCATTCATTCCACAGCTCAATGCCCCCAAAAACTACCATTTTGCCCTAACTTTGAACCCTAATCCTCAAAACAACAACACACTATTCGATTTCAATAGATAGCTACTGTTTGTATCCTTGTGAACAATTTCAAATCAATAATTAACAACAACGTATAAAATCTATATCCGCATCAACTCATACCTGTTAACTGAACGTCAGATAGCAATAGCGTTGTGAATCGTGAACGATTTGTCAATTTCAGATCAATAAAGGCATATGGAATCTATATACGAATCAATTCTATGCATATGAATTGAACATTAGAAAGCAACCGTGTTTTGAATTGTGAAGGATTTGTCGATTTCGAATCAATAAAGAAGTAGAATCAATAATGAATACCTGTTGTCAATTTCAATTTCAGATTTCAATCATGAAGGGAACAACCTCACAAGAGTGTAAAGTTGTTGTGATTTCAAATGGATTGAGGCTTTGGAATTGCGATTAGGGCCTCTTGAAGATCACAATAGTGAAGTGTTTTTCTGAAAATTGTTGATTCACGAGTACGAGTGTGTTAGTTAAGGCGGGGCTCTTGATTTGATTTTGAAGAATTGGAAAACGGTATTTTGAAAATTTCATAAGGAAGGTAACTATAAAAGTTTTAAGAAACCAGAAAACACAAGAGAGATTAAAATTGGTAGTGTTGTTATTTTTTTTATATCAAGATAAGGTTGAGAGAATCAATGATCCCTAGCTTAACTTGTTAAGATGAAATATTCATGATATGTAAATAAAGGGAGTTCATGGGTTCAAGTCTTACTCTGAGTAAAATACTCAGAGTTGAGCCAGTGGGTCTTCTCAGCAATGGGTTTTCTCCTGAGGGGGTTGGGGATGCGGTCCCGGCTAAAAAACGGATAGGTGGACCCGATTAAGATAACTCCTGAGGGGGTTGGGGGTGCGGTCCCGGCTAAAAAACGGATAGGTGGACCCGATTAAGATAACACCTATCATTCAAAGCAGGTTCGTACATTTGTCGTTCAAAAAAGATAAGGTTGAGAGCAAAATTGGTAGTGTTGTATTTTCTCAAGTATATCATTATATCTTTAAAAAGAATTACATCATAAAAACGATTATTTTTTATCTTTAAAAAAAGTTACGAGTGTTTTATAATGTTTTATAAAACTTAAATGATACGTTTGGTGTATCATTTATAGTTATTTGTCATCATGTCACTTAATTTTTTAGCTCTTGTATCTAGAATCTAATGAATAATAATAATTCTAACCGTTTTTAGTTTTCTTCCATTCTTAAAATAACTCCACCTAAAATATTATATACTTAAGTTATCAAAAAATAAATTTTTACTCTGTTGGTTTTGAATAATATTTATATCGAAACGTAAATAAAATTAAACACGTTATAACTGCACATTTCAAGTTTTATAAAACAATATATTTATAAATAAACAAAATACGTTAAGAACTAACTATAATATTTAAAAATTAGAATTAGAAAAAAACATAACTAACAAACCTATTTTAATGAGACTTGTATCTTTACGTTTTGATAACTTGTAAATTACTATTTACTAATTTGCTTATAATAAGTATTTGATATTATAGGGAAGGGGAATGATAATTTCAAAACCAATAATAAATATTTAGTTTTATCTATCAACATTTATCTTTGCTAACGATACAAATATGTACTCGTCACACACACGATATTGTTTGAACTCTTTCTATCATCACTTATTTTTGGTCTGTATATCTAGTCAAACCTTTGGTGTGTAATATGATTTATTGTTGGTTATTTTCAAAGTGACCAAAACATTTATTTTTCATGAGTATTTACGCATCTAGACATATAAAATTCAACAAACGAAACCCTAAATATGTGTAGAATATAACAACATACTGTGATAATACTCCAATTTTCAATGAAGACAAAAGATTTCTAAAAAATTCCTCAAAAAAACCATCTCCAACAAACAACGTTAAAAGCATATTAAGTTTCTTCTGTTGCAGCAGTTGAAAAAGGAAGATTAACACCTACACTATAAAAAATAATGCATTTCAGACCACATACGACTTATAGTAAAATTTGAACATGCCAAACTTTTATTAGTTAGTTGGAAAGTTAGATCTATTGTTAATAATATAGTATATGTGATTGTAATTAATTAAAGAGTAAACTATACTTTTGTTTCCTATAATTTAATCAAATAACATTTTGCATTCAATTTCAAACCTTGATTTTTCTTATGGTTTTAGAATTGTCTTGTTAACTCAATCCAAATAAACCTTGTTAAATAATTATGTTAAAAACAATAGCATTTAGGTTTTTTGAAATGTAAGGACTATATAATTTATTCTATTCAAGCGGAATTAAACAAAATTAATAAAGTTATCATCATCTACCAATCGGCCATCACCCACATCATCTTCATCCATCATCATCGCACAACCATCAGCCACATCATCATCATCCATCATCATCGCACAACCATCCACTTTGCCAACCACTACATGTGGTATCAAAGAAGAAGAATCGACCACCATAACCACCTGCAAAATTATAATCACCCACAATCACTACTATCGATGCCATCAAATAGATCAATGATTTTAGGGTTTCGGAATCGATTTTGTGGAACCAAATTGATGCCATCAAAAAAATCTTGTTACTCCCATGGTAGCCTTCAGATTCCTTATACTTCTTCTCTCTCATTCTTGATCGTCAATACTTTTGACGGCTTCTTGATTTGGAAGCATTGGTGTCAACGTTAGTGGTGGAAACTAATTGTTACAGACCAAACGGAAGAACTCAACCCAAAAGACTAGTCTGATGGGTGAGGGAACCCATTTGGCCTATAAATCTCATATCTTGCAATGGTTTCGGTCCATAACATTCGCCCCTCCTTAAGGACCAACGTCCTCGTTTGTCACTGCCACGTTGGCCACGGCTGGCTCTCTCCAGGCCACCACTCCGTGGGCCATCACTCCGTGGGCCACCACTCCGAGGTTGGCTTTGATACCACTGTTACAGACCAAACGGGAGAACTCAACCCAAAAGACTAGTCTGATGGGTGAGGGAACCCATTTGGCCTATAAATCTCATACCTTGCAATGGTTTCGATCCATAACACTAATGGTGGTCAGAGGTGAGATTGTAGGCGGAAATGGTGGTGTCAGAGATGTGTATGATGATGTTGGTGTCAGAGATGTTGTGGGGTGGCGGTGGTGGTGGACGTTAGTGGTGTTCAGGGGTGTGCATAGGTGATGGCCGAGGAGGGACACTAAAGCTTGTTAGGGTTTTTAATAAAATATTTTAACCAATTTACATAACTAGTTAATCAAAATAATACACAAATATAGATAAAATGCATAATTAGTATTATTGGTAAATTGACTATAATGTCATTATAATTTATGAAAAAATTAATGGTGTTAATAAATTGAAGTTAATTAAGACATATTTTGTATCTTAAGGAGTAAAGTTTAAAAAAATAAAATATTTTAATGCAAAACATGATTTGAAACAAATAACGGACAACAAAAATGAAGTCCCAACTGAAAGGACGGTTAATAATTAGTAGTTGGCCCGGCTCTCCCTGCCTGCGCTTTGGTTCTCATGCCTCGTTTTGTTGACGTCGTGCATAGGATAAAGGATTTGCACCGGATAAACATTTGTTATAGTCACGAAATACGGGCTTTTGTAAAAGTTTTCATTTTCTGATCTACCTTTAGCTAAGTAAATGCCATTGTCCTATGGTTGCGCTAAACTTTGAACTGGACTAAACGAAGACAAAGTGAAGTCGAAGAACAAAGTTTAGTCTAAACAATTTAAGAATTCTTTTTTATTTTTTAAACAATGGTTAGGCGGAAAGGGTACCTTTAGACCATAATAAGCCAGTAAAAAAGAAAACCTAACTAGCCTATAAGCTTCTACTCCAAATTAATTGTATATAAAAGTGAATTGTCATATTATAACTCATTGTCGACTAATCTGGCCTTATCAAAAAAACAAAGTAACTACAAAGGTTATTACAATCCCTTCGTACAAGATTCATTTAAACATTATTCTATAACAAAACTATTGAGCTTACTTATTATAATTCACTTAGTTTTATATCAACATTATATCAACTAGTATTAAGCCCCCTGCGTTGCAGCGGGTGGCGTAAAACAATATCAAGTGGTATCAATGGCACACAATCACAAGTGACCACCAATACCGAAAAAACTCGTATTTAAAATGAACAAAAAACTTAGAGAATAAAATCGAACGAAAAGTAAGCGTAAAAACGTTGAACATGTAAACGAAATGTAAAACAATAAATAAGATAATCAAGAACAAACGCGTTGCAACAGAGTCGTTAAAGTTGAAAAAAATAAGGGTAAAATTATTGAATCACACACACGTGTTGGGAGATGAAGAAAATATATATCAAGTGTAAATTGTAAAAGATATAAAAGTAATAGGTTAAATAAAAGTTAAAGTTTAAGAAAAAGACAAAGGTAAGTGCAAACCAGTAAACACATAATACAACCCACTAAACGTACCAAAATTAATATATTAATATTATATAAATTAATCATTTTTGTAAAGGAATTAATAATTAATAAACTATATATGAAAAGTGAGGGGGTCTTTTTGCAATTTCTTAAAGATTAGTGGTAAGTTTAAAAAACTCTAAAATGTTCTTGAAAGTAA
>BJCO01798983.1:0-17148 GCA_018326465.1 Flaveria floridana
AAATTTTTATTTTTTTGTAATTTTTACATAAATACGGTCCGGTTCTTATATACGGTCCGACCGGTTGAACCGGTCCGACCAGTGAACCGGTAAGGCATCTGGTTCACTGTCCGGTCCGATTTTAAAAACATTGCTTAACCCTATGTCATCTGCCGGTTCCAACACACAATTCTTTATTACTGAGAATTAAGAACCCACACAGATCCACCACACAGTTCTTCATCATTCGTTAGAATCGGGTCAAGATGAACCATATTTTGAAATTTGATAGCATAAACTTCAGAAGAGTTTTTATTTTGAAATTTGACTTTTATTGTAACTTTTGTTTTTTCTTGGCGCAAGTTTCGACCATTTGGTTTGATTGATGCCGTGATGGGTAATACATAAAAGGTAAATGAATAGATCACACTATATGATCATGAACTCATGAAATATATGTAGTCGAATATCAAGAATCAAAACAACCTGCAGCTCCTTTAAAAAATTTATTCTTGCCTCAAAATCTTGATTTATTATGTTTGATAAGTCAGTCTGTGAGTAATCATGCATCCCATTTGAGAATTGACCCATTCTAACCCGTACCCATTTTGACCCGAACCCATCTTGAGCTATGCCGAAGCTGACCTTTTGTTTAAATTGACCCGTCCAGACCCGAATCCAATCTAACCCGAACCCATCTTGACCTAGCATCATGGCCGATCCGACCCGCCCATTTTGCCGGGTATAGTATACAACTCCATTAACCTACCATTCTTATGTTTATGTAAACATTATACATATAAATATGACGATGCAACTCCCGCAGAATATGGAAGTGAAACACTACTACAAACTGCTGCGTAAGGTCGGAAAGGCAAATGCTGAAGGGATTCTTGAGTAAAAAGAAGAAGAAAGCGGTGATTTGAAAGAGAATGACGTGTAAGAAGGAGAAGCTAGAAGGCCAGCACAAAAGAAGTTGTAACCACAGCTTTATAATCTGTACCATTAGGAACAGTAAAGTCACTCGCATAAGAATGTTGAATGTTGGTGCTTAATATAATTTACATTTCATCAACCATCATCTTGTCACATTTAAACTTCAGAGTAAAAATATTAATACTTTTCATATTTTTCAAATTCAAACTATTAATCATTATCATATTTCTAGATTTAATTTTCGCACTAGCCAGCAATATGGGGTTATTACGTGGCTCACATGGGTGTCGCATGGGTAGGCAACCGCCGACCTCCTTTGCTATGGAAGTATAGAACGACCATGATGAGCATTGTTTTCAGAATCGGATTGGACCAAACTGATCGGATCAAGATTCGAAGGTCGGAACGGTTCGATCCACCCTAAAACGTTTTGTTTTCAACAAACCAGTCAGTTCGAACCGGTTTGGTGGTCAGACCGGGAACTACGAATTAGAGCATTGGACGTAAGATTATTGTTTTGTTTTTATATATAACTATATAACTACACATATAGAATATTTAGCTTGAATTATATATATAATTATAAATCTAATATACAACATCATTCGGTTCTTAAATTTGATCCGACCGGTTCAACCACTAAGGTGACCAGTTCGCCGTCCGATCAAGACATTGATGTTGAGGCGTAAGAGGGTTGAGGTGAGACCCTTGACAACCTGAAACACTCCCCGCAAGATCTAACGATGGGTCACCGTCCCAAATATTAACCACATCCTTAGCTTTAATAGCCCACCTGTAATATTTTTTACCCACCCATTCATCGTCTTAGTGATCAAATCACGAAGATGATAGATAAAGTTGCCATGGGTAGGATGCTTCTCATCCCTGGTTAACTCGTCCTCCACGAGTTCTTCCGGTTTCGTTTCCTTCCATGTCGACGCTACTCCTACATCTTGGATCTGTTGTTTGAGTCGCTGGATCTATAGTTGTATCTTGGCAAAATGGGCGGGTCGAGTCGGGTTAGGTGTCGGGTCAGGACGGGTTCGGGTTAGAATGGGTTAAAGTCAGAATGAGTTCAAGTTAGAAACGGGTCAGAATGGGTTCGGGTTAGAATGGGTTCGGGTCAGGATAGGTCGGGTTAGAACGGGTCAAACCACAACCCTCCACGCAGACCCTACTCCTGATGCACAATCATATTTGAGTTGTTATATTAGATTTGCACAATTTGTTTCTGACACAATATAAGTTCATTACTTTATATATACAAACTAAGAAGGCACTTTACATATTCAAATTGAGACATGATGTATCTTCCATGCATATACAACTTCATATGGCTAAGAAACCCAACTAAAAATGTATAGCAGCAATATATATCAGGAAAATATGTCCAACAAAACCAAACAATTAATAATAATCAACAAACAAAAATCATGACTAAAAGAAGGAGATATCCGATGGGAATTGGTGATTTTGATAAACCGATGAGCGATGGGATCGATGGTGATGAAATGGTGAATCACTAAATTTGCTTCAATAAAATTAGTGGTGACATGGTGAATCATTGTGCTACTCGAGGGAATTGGGAATTGGCGATGAGCAGGAGAATTGGGAATTATAATTGGCAATGGGCAATTGGGCAGTAGACGACAAGAGGGAGATATCTAGCCCATCCTAGCCCGCTTGTTATTTATTTAAGCCCACTTGACCCATTAAAATATCTAATTTTATGTTGTTCAGCACATTAAAACCCACCATTAATTTTTTTTTTGTAATCCAAGACAACCCAACATATCATAACATTAACACATAATAACCTAAAACTTGAGACATTGGCCATTATTACAAGGCCTAGTTGTGACTCAAGGTCCCTTACTTGTCATCAGAGTCTTTTGATCTAAAGATATGTGGGTCGGGATGAACTCTATCGTTGCCTCAATCAGCAGTTCTATGAACAAGAGTGTATTATCTTTCACGTCGAGAAATTTGAAAACAAAGCTCTGATGACAAATGCTACAAATACAGAGCAATCAAATGCTCCAAATATCAATTGATAATCGATAGTCTCAAAGAACCAACGGGTTCAAAGAACAAAGTTTTTATAATTCAACTCAATCAAAACTACTAATAACACATATTAACCAAATACTAATATTTATACTAAACCCTAAGAACTTAAAGATAACAAACTAAAATAAAAATCGAGTAAATAAAAAAGATAACTAAAGAAATAAATTCAAATTCAAACTTGAAGATGCTCCGGCATCAACCACCGTGTCAGAATTTTCTAGGAAAAATCCATGAATCGAAAACATTAACGGACATCAACCATCCTCTCTCACTCTCGTCCTTCATCTCTCTCTTTCAAGAGATGTATGTAGGCAATGACATTTATCTTTGAAATCACAACGCAGCGGTCCCATCACTTTGACGTCTGTGAGGTGAAAGACCATGAAAACCAGGTGGTCTAATGGCTACTTATTATACTATTCAAAATTTCAAACTAAAAAAAAAGTACTAAAGTAAATAGTAAAGAGTAAGGAAATGATGTTCTCGTAAGAGCATTAATAGCCAATTTCTTATTTTCATAGTAAGTAGGTACCCTATATTATAGGATATGATTGTGAGTGAAGTAGAAAAGAAATTTATGGAGGTTGTACTGTGATTCATCATATTTGAAAAATTACGGTACAACCCCCATAATTTTTTTTAATATTTTTAAAAGTGGTTGTGTGTGGATAAAAGAGAAAATGTAATGATAAAAGTATTAAAAATTATTACTGAATTATAAAAAAGATAAAAAATAAAGTTTTTTAGTATAATTATAAAGATGGGGATGAAGGATGAATCATGAATGCTCTAATAGAAAAAAAAAAATAAGATCTAGGGAACAAGGAGTACATCACATATTCCACAGGATGAAAGTTTTATAATCAAAAGTAGAGCTCGAATCCTACCCAGAGTTAGGAAAACAGGTTAGTTGGGTCGACTCTTATAAAATTTATATTGAGTTAAACTATTCGTTATTAATGGAATAATGGATCCAATGGGCTAAGATGTTCCCACCAAATGTCCAACCACTCAAAACCTATAGTTAGGAAAACATGTTAGTATGCATGGGTTCGTCTCATATAAAAATTTGAGCTGAGTTAGACTACTCATTGTCAATGGGTCGAATGGGCTAAGATGTTCACCAAATATCTAACCACTCAAAATGGCAGATTCATGCTTAAATCAAAATCCAATGAGTGAGAAAGCAAATTGTTTAAACCCAAACAGGAACACTCCTAAAGAAGATAATAAATGTCTCTAACATGACATCCGTGGTAAAGTGTCTCTACTTCTATAGACTATGGAAGACGTTACGGGTTCAATTCCTGTAACGTGAAAACATAAGTGATTAACATGAGTAGATTAAAAATTGTTAAAAAAAGAATAAAATAAAATACAACACACTTTGTAGTGTGTTCTTATCACCATCGTCAACTTTTTAGTCAACGCAATCTGTTGGTTTAGACCTAGATTTTACACACAAACTCAATCGGTTTAAAATATCACTCCTAGGAAGATGATCAATATGTTTTGCTTACGATCTCATCATTTCATTCATTTTGAAAAACTTGCATAAATATTCAAAAGCCTAAACATATAAAGGTGGGTTACTCACTGTTGTCAGGCTCGGATCGGACCGGCCGGTCCGACCGGTCGGAGGCCGATCCGATCCAGGGTGGTTCGTTTTGGTTGCTTTGAACCGGCCGGTTGAAACCGAACCGGCGGTTGGACCGGCGAACCGGGCCGGTTCCGACCGGTTTTCCATTTATTTTTTTTGGATTTTAGTGGGTAAAAACGGGGTGTTAAACGATAAATTAGTACGTCGGATATACAAATATAGTTAAGTTTTATATATAACTATAAAATATATGTATAAATCATATGTAAGTTACTTATATTTAATTACATATATAAATAAAATTAAAATATAGTTAAATCCGGTCCATCCGGTCCGACCGGTCCTACCACCAAACCAGTAAGGCGTCCGGTTCGACGTCCGATCCGGTTCTGAAAACATTGGGGTTACTACTCTTACAAAATAGAAAACATGGCCCACTACTTAGAGTCTCACTAAAAAAATAACTAAACTCCTTGGTGACTCATTTTTGACCCGTTCTCCCACCACTGAATCGTTAAGATTAGCGTACATTCGCCCCCTTAGTCTTAATAATCTTGACTCCTCTAACTTGTTACTTGTTGTATTTATTGCTTTTCTTGCCTCGCTTCCTCCAATCAATGTTTTGTGGTTGATAAAGTTTCTTGTAAAACTTGTTTGCTTCTTCATTTCATAGTTTGAAATCTGTTTTTCTTGCAACTTGAACAACAAATCTTCAATCTTGCTACTTTCCCTTGCTACTTGCTATAAACTACACGAGGCATTGATCTTGCTCTTGCTATACAAGCCGTACTTGTCTAATTTTTGCTAATTATTATCTGAACCACTAAGTATTGAACAAAAGTGACATATGTTGTAGTATAAGGGTTTATATTGTATCTTTTCTATTCTTGATGTATGCTGCATGTTAATTCTTTATGTATATATATGACTCCTCTTTGTCCATGAGGAGATCAACCATTCCCATAATTATCAATTCTATATGGTATCATAGACCAGCGATCCCTTCTTCTACCCTTCAACGTCCACCTCTTCCCCTCTTTGCTTCATTCATGGTACTCAAACGCCTACTATTGCGTTCCCTGCTCATAACAATAAAACCTCCACTCCATCTCATGGTCGCGGTGGTCGGTTCTAACGAACTGCTACTCACGGTGGTCGCGGGCGTGGTAAGCGCCCCCCTCATTGCCAACGCCCAATGTCACGTAACAAATTCGGGACGTGATTGGTTCATCAACTCCGATGCTTCTGACCACATGGTTAATTCTACTGAAAATCTCCATGCTTTCGTGTCGTACCCTAGTAATAATCGTGTCACTTTTGGCAATGGTAACTCTCTACCTATCTCCCATATTTGTCACACCATTCTATTACACAATATTTCTTTACAAAATGTTCTAGTGTTCCAAATTTACAAAAGAGTCTCATGTCCATTAGTAAACTTACTGCTGAAAATAATGTGGATGTTTTGTTCTCTTATCCTTTGTTTGAAATTCAGGACTGAAGCACGAGATAGGTCATCGCTCGAGGTCAGTGTTAAGATGGTCTCTACATTCTTCATAACCAGCCTCATGCTTTTGTTGCCACCACCGGCCCATCCCCGAAAGCTTTGTTCGAGTTATGGCATTTATGTTTAGCTCATGTTTCTTTTGACACTTTGTCTCGTTTAAATAAAATGGGTGGTTTACTTGTTACATCGGTTCTTTCGAAACTAGAAATATGTCCATCTTGTGCACTATCAAAAAGCCATAAATTGCCCTTTAACTTAGATGAAAAACGTGCCTCCAGCCCGTTGGACCTGGTCTATTGTGACTTGTGGGGACCCTTCCCGGTAACACAATTGAGAATTATCGCTACTATGTCATGTTTATCGATGATTACTCCAGGTTCACTTTGTTCTATCCTTTGAGATGTAGAAATGACTTCTATGATGTTTTGTCTACATTCATTCAATTTGTTCAAACTCAATTCTCAAGAAAAATTAAAACGTTTCAAAGTGATGGGGGTACGGAATTCTTAAATCAAAATGTTCGTAATCTCTTCGCATCTAATGGTACATTTCATCGTGTGTCATGTCCATATGTTCCATAACAAAATGGATGAGCTGAACGTAAACGTCGTCATATCGTTGAAACTGGTCTTGCGATGCTTTTTAATGCTAATATCCCTTCTACATATTGGGTAGATGCTTTTAGCACCGCGCTTTACACTATTAACCGATTGCCCACCAAAGTCTTAAATTGTCTTTCACCATATGAACTTTTATTTGATACAAAGCCAATTTACAATAACTTTCGTGTCTTTGGTTGTCATGTTTACCCATACACTCGTGCCTATTCCCCTAACAAACTGTCCCCTAGAAGCATCCCATGCATTTTCAAGGGTTATAATTCGCGGTAAAAAAGGTTTCAAGTGTCTTGATCCATGCTCCACTCGTACCTACATTACCCCTCATGCTCGGTTTGATGAATCTCAGTTCCCTTTCCAAAATGCTCAATACACAAATAGTTACCAACAACTTCCCTTGCATGCATTCTTGGAACGTACTGTACAGGATTATTCCAACCACAACAAACCAAACATCACGCCTACTAGTCCACCAAGGCCCTCCACCTATGAGTTTTTCTGTGATTCATCAGACTCAAGCCCACCAATACCACCCAAACCTTCACTCACTTCTACCGGGCCATCCTAACTATCCACCAGCTCCACTGAGCCCGTGACCATCCAGCCTGAGCCCATTAACTCACCTACCCAATCTATGCCATTCACTGCACCTGTAACCACCGAAAATGAATCCATCCAACCCGACCCCACTGCACCAATCGAGCCTTCACCTGTGCCACCGTCCCCAACTACCACAATTCAACCACCTAACGCCTCCACTCACCCCATGATCACTCGTGTCAAAGCGGGTATATTTAAACCCAAGGTTCGTGCGGATCTCGCCTTTGCTTGATCTCGCACCTCACATTCTGCTCTTTCCGCGCAAGTTGAACCAAAAGGTTTCAATATTGTCGCCAAGCTTCCTCATTGGATGGACGCTATGCGAAAAGAACTTCAAGCTCTAACTAATAATAATACGTGGACATTAGTGCCTCACCCGGTTACCCAAAATGTTTTTAGCTCAAAATGGTTGTTTCACACCAAGTATCGGTCTGATGGGACTATTGACTAAGATAAGGCGTGTCTTGTGGCCCAAGGATTTTAGTCAAATTCCCGGTCTAGATTACTCCCATAGATTTAGCCTGGTAGTAAAGCCTTAACCATTCACGTTGTTCTATCTTTAGCTGTCCTAAACAAGTGGAAATTACATCAACTCGATGTTAACAATGCTTTCCTCCATGGTCACCTGACTGAGACTGTGTACATGGAACAACTACTTGGGTTTGTTGATCCTCGTTTTCCCAATCATGTATCGTCTCAACAAAGCTTCGTATGGACTCAAGCAAGCGCCACGTGCATGGTTTCATCGCCTAAGCTTATTTTTGTTACAAAATGGGTTTAGCTGTAGTAGGACGGACACATCAGTGTTCATTTTTAAACGTAATCATGAAGATATCATGCAGGTGTTTATCAAAAAGCTACACAATGAGTATTCCATCAAAGACCTTGGCAATCTCAATTACTTTTCGGGTCTTGAGGTTCTTTATACGAACCATAGTCTCTTCTTATGTCAGTCCCGATATGCTATGGACATACTTGATCGAGCCAACATGAAACACTCAAAACCCGTTCATACTCCCCTCTCAACTAAAGAAGACTTCATATCAATTACGGAACTGTTTAAGGATCCGACTCTTTATCAGTCACTCGTGGGGGCTCTTCAATACTTGACCATTACTCGACTAGATATTTGCTACGCTGTAAATCAAATGAGTCAATATATGCATTGCCCAAAGCACTTTCAACAAGTTAAGCGCATCCTTCGATATGTCAAAGGCACCCACACCTTTGGGTTCACATTTTCTAGGTGTTCTACACCATCTATCCTTGGTTATTCTGACGCTGACTGTGCCAGATGTATAGAGACACGTCGCTACACTTATGGATACTCTATTTTTTGGGTGGCAACCTTGTTCCCTGGAGTGCGAAGAAGCTTCCAACGGTCTCCCATTCAAGTTGTGACTCTGAATATCGTGCCATGGCTAATACTGCAACCGAAATTGTGTGGATTACTCATCTGTAGCGTGAGTTACATGTTGTGCCTCCTGGTCACCCAACTCTCTTATGTGACAATCAAAGTGCATTATTTCTTACTCAAAATTCGGTCTCCCATAAGTGGGCAAAACATATTGATTTAGACTACCACTTCGTTCGGGAACTCGTATTAAGTGGCAAGCTTCACACTAAGTTCATCTCCACCAAGCTTCAGGTTGCGGATATTTTTACCAAGAGTCTATCTCTCTCTCAGTTTGAGTTTTTTCGGCACAAACTTGGCCTCGGTCCCCCACCCTTTCGCTTGCGGGGGGAAATTGAATAAAAGTGACTTATGTTGTAGTATTAGGGTTTATATTGTATCTTTTCTATTCTTGATGTAAGCCGCATGCTAATTCTTTATGTATATATATGACTCCTCTTTGTCCATGAGGAGATCAACCATTTCCATAAATATCAGTTCTATCAATTCTATACTAAGGACGGGCTTCTTGCTTTCTTGTTTATTTTTGCTCTTGCATGCTTCCTAACCTTCTGTAATCATGACCTACTGTTGTCATATACTATAAATAATGAGCTAATGCAGTAATGTGTTGTGTTAGCTCTTAAAAATTTGCATTAGGCCTTAGAAAGCTTATATTAGTCTAAATAATATTTTTTAAAAAAAGGTTAAATTAGTTGAAGTTGTATTAGATATAAAGTAACTTTTTTGTTAGATAATGTAAAGTTTTTGTTAGCAAATGCGCCATTTTTCTTAGATAATCAAACCTTTTAATTGTTTCAAAAAGGTTACATTAGTATCATTTTTCCTGCTTCCATCTTGGTTCGATCAACTGCTTATGTTGATCTGATCGCTTGCTTAGATTATTTCTATTATCGTTTCTTATGCCCTTACTATAGTATCCCATCCCTAAAAACCATTGATCATTGTTGTCCCGTTTTCTTCTTGCATCACACAATAGCCCAGAAATGATTTGCTTGCAACAATATGACACAAACTAGGAACTAAAACTACCCACTTCGTTCTTTTTCTAACAATTGCAACTATGGGCCCTGATCAAAACCTCCTCCTTACTTTGAACCTTCCTTCTTGGAAGATATCCTTCTTTGAACTCTTTTTTTTGACATATATCCTTCTTTGAAGCAATTCCTTCTCCGAAGAAATTCCTTCTCTGAAGAAATTCTCCTATTTTTTCTTTGATCCTCTATAAGTCGTAATTTCACAAAATAACCTTCCTTCTGTTTTCCTTGTTGGATTAATCTTGATCAGGTCAAATCGGGTTAAGTTACGGGTCACGACTCTAGTATTTGACTGATATTTTGTTTAGAGTATGTAGCAAGTTTTCATTATGAATTAGTCTAGCTAGCTAGTGAAGTAGTAGGTGGATGTTAAGTAGTGGTCTATTTTATAGTAGTAGTGACCCATGTATGCATGTTATCTTTTAGTCTATTTATATGTATGTATTGCATGTAATGAATACAAGAGTTTAAGTATGATCTTAAGCTTGAAACTAACATTTCTTTAATTGTCGGCTTCTCTTGTTATCTGCCGCACAGTCAGGGCTACCCCTCCTTTCAAAAACCTATTTTAAACCGACTGATGATCTTGTGAAAGAAGGAGATCAAGGTAGGATGATTGTTGATCATATTGGTGATTGGTGAACTATAACCTTTTATCAGGAATTCCCTATTGTGTTTCCAACAACATTTATTATTAGCATATAAAATCCAACTTATTAAGGGGAAGAAGAAGGGAAGTGTGCAATGAAATGGGTTAGCAACCGTCTTCTTTCCGTTTAGAATGTACTGTAAAAAAGCACTTTTTTAATGTTCGTGATATTGCTTTTGTTTAGAGTTAATTGCATGATTATCCTATAGAACGTTCATTGTGTAGGATTGGTCCTAAACTTTGACCACCGCCAGCCAAGAAACTCTACCACCATCGCTCGATCACAACCACTAGCCGCCACCTTTTATACTCTTGCTTCATAAAGATCATGGCCAGAAGAGGAGGAATGTGACTAGACTAACGATAAGGGTTTGGGAAAGATGGTGGGTGTTATTTATGTTAAAACTAATTTGATTAAAGAATATTTATTTATTTTTTAGTTCATGGGTAAAAAAGACTTTTCACACCCATTTAACTAGAAAAGTTAGCGCCCTATGCATTCCTAGAACGATCGGTATTCTGATTAGACAAATAGTTAGTATAGATCTGCAACATAAATAGTTCATGGGTAGAACGACTCACACAACCATTCTTGTAATCATGTGTACTTTAAACTAAACCAATCTCTAATATATTACATGTGAAGATTTAAGCTATAGGTTTTGTTTAAAAAATCTTTGACTCTTATCTACTAACATAACTAACAACATATTTGCAGGTAAGTTTCAGTTTTCTAACGCATTATCTTTTTATTTTAATAGCTCTAGGTGTTAGATTAATAGTCAATTCCTAAAGTTTCTTTTTTTATTTTCTTTTCTTTTTCAACATCACCCGCTTATGGTTGGACCCATCCCGAATAATATTCTTCATGCGTCTATTTTTAAACTCCCACACACTAACCCCATAATAAAAGCAAACCAATGACCAAATTAAACCCCTATATCCTTTTACATCAAACACCATCAAAACCTTAAAAAAAAAGCTCATTTCTACACAAATGGACCAAACTCATAAACACAACACTCTCGAACCACATGTCTTAATATTCCCCTTACCAATCCAAGGCCCCGTTAAGTGTGCTCTCAAACTAGCTGAACTCATATGTCTCTCCGGCATCCATGTCACCTTCCTCAACACCGAACACATCCACCGCCCGCTCCTCCGCCACACCAACGTGCTCTCCCGGTTCAACCGCTACCCCAACTTCCGGTTCGAGACCATACATGATGGGCTCAAGCACGAAGACCCCATATCCGCTGACAAGTTCATGGAGATGATGGATGGTGTGGATAGGGTGACAAAACCTCTTTTTCGGGAGATGATGGTTTCGGAGATCAAAGCGACCTGTGACCGTGTTGATACCCGATGCGTTCTTTGGTTTTGCGGTGGATGTTGCGATTGAGACTTCGACTCCAGTAGTTTGTTTTGAGACTATAAGTCCATGTGGCTTGTGGACTTCTTATTTGAATCTTCCTACACTTATTGAAGCAGGAGTTGTTCCCTTCAAGTTTGTCCCTCAATTGTTAATTTTGTGTTTTGAGGATATTATTACATGAGAATATTCTAAAAAATTGTTTAGAAAGAGTTTTAAATAAAAAAGTGTATTTTTCCTACAAAGTGTTAGAAGACACAATAAGTCAAAAAAATCATAAAAAAATTATATCTCACAATCTAAATCGAATTTTATAAAAGTAATTTCGAGCTTTTGTTCCACTAGCCGTCCTCACTAAGAAAAAAATAAACGAAACATAAAAAAATAAAAAAATAAACAAAAAATAAGAAAATAAAAAAACTTAACGTTTTTAGTGTGTCATTTATGAAATACACAATGACGTTAATGTGTCATAATGAAAGACACAATGACATCATTGTGTCATATAAAGAAACAATGAAGTTTTATTTTATTTTCACTTTTATTTTTTTCTAAAAGATGACGATGAGAGAAACAAAGACTCCGATTTACTTTTTTGAAATTCGATTTAGATTGTGAGATATATTTTTTGTGACTTTTTAACCTCATTGTGTGTCTTCTCACACTTTGTAGCAAAAATACATTTTATAGCAAAAATACATTTTGTACAATAAGCTGAACCAATTACTTATTATATTTCTTTTTGTACCAAACCGGTCTTTTGTATGCTAGGAAATAGTAATTTAATAAATTAAAGGATAACATAAATAAATGTCAAAAACTAATTGGACATATAAATTACTTTTTAGATAGGGTTCGTAGCCAATTATATTTGTTGTGTATATAGTAGTGTTACTTTTTATGAGATTAATGATCAAATTTGATAATAAATAACGTGCGCTTCTCGTTGTAGAAAAAGTTAAATGCATCTTTTCCTTATAAATAAATTGTTTTCTTAATAAGGTGACTGATATTAAAATGATGTATATTTTTTTTTGTCAAGTATTAACTATATCATCAATTTTCATGCAATCGGACTGTATGAGTTCATGATGCTTCTTATTCAGTAGATCTATGTGGAGTTGTGGACCGTATACAAGGTAAGCGTATGATAGCTAGATCAAACACTTAATTTTCAGATTCTTGACATTTTTCACTAGCATGCCCTATTTTCTTTGCATCCCTAAGTTAATTAGATGACAACAAAAATGAATGTCATAAATGAATTAGCTAGCGTATGATTACTAATTAATACGTTTGGTTGTTTTATGTTTTACTTATAGCAGTTTATTTTTGTGTTCATCTATCAGGAAACAAATTAGACCAGCCAATAAGAAATGTACCAGGAACAGAACATATAATTCGACAACGGGACCTTGCTAGCTTTTGTCGTTATGAAGACTTGTCGAACCCTGTTATCAAACTTGTCTTGAAAGAAGCTCAAGTTGTTCCTCAAGCTCAAGGTCTC
This sequence comes from Flaveria floridana, assembly GCA_018326465.1. Classification (NCBI taxonomy): domain Eukaryota; kingdom Viridiplantae; phylum Streptophyta; class Magnoliopsida; order Asterales; family Asteraceae; genus Flaveria; species Flaveria floridana. The sequence continues at coordinate 13,289 of BJCO01798983.1, forward strand.
ATACTTAACACGTTCGAAGAGTTGGATAATCTCATACTCCCGCACATGCGAAAGGTTTGTCCAAACATATACCCCATAGGTCCGTTGCACTCTCTCCACAAAACACAACTAATGGCTCACACGACACTAGCATCATCAGAAACCCCTTTCTCGAACAATGTTTGGAAGGAAAATAGAACTTGCTTGTCGTGGCTCGACAAGCACAAACCAAAAACCGTCATTTTCATCAGCATAGGGAGTCTTGCGACCATGACAATTGATCAAATGCTCGAAATATGGCATGGCGTTGTCAATACTGGGAAACCCTTTTTATGGGTGAGACGCCCGGGGTCAATCGTTGGTGGGTATAATGAGTCTCACGTACCGAGTGAGCTACTAGAGCATACAAGAGAACTCGGGTGTATAGTAGATTGGGCGCCACAAGAAGACGTTCTTGCCCATGAGGCAGTTGGTGCGTTTTTGACACATAGTGGATGGAACTCGACTATCGAAAGTATAGTCGAGGGCGTTCCTATGATTTGTTGGCCATATTTTGTGGAACAACAAGTGAATAGCCGGTTTGTCGAAGAGGTATGGAAAGTCGGAGTAGACATGAAAGACACTTGTGATCGGTTGATTGTTGAAAAGGCAGTGAGGGACGTTATGGACACGAAGTGTGACATCGGTTGATTGTTGAAAAGGCAGTGAGGGACGTTATGGACACGAAGTGTGACATATTTACACAACATATAAATATTTGGGCGAATTCAGCTAGAGAGTCAATAACGGAGACGGGTTCATCATCTGCTACTTTGTGTAAGTTGATCGATGATATTTTAGAAATGAGCTCGAGCTTGAAGTGAACATGTCCACGTACGTTTTGTACTGTAACTGTATCAATTGGTGAGACATTTGTGTTGGATTGTAAGATGCTTATATAAGTTCATACATATATTTTGAACACATAAGAACTTTAGAAATGAGGTTTAAATCATTTAACAAAACTTTTCAATTTCCTAATCGTCCATCAAAGTAAAATTATTAACAAAAGTATGTTTTTAAAAATACACCTCTAAACGACTAAAGATAGGCCCTGTGTTCCCCACACCACCTATAACGTCAAATACGTCACACCCAAAGTAAAATTGTCGTTTGACAAACCACACGCATTTTGTGTTGAATAAACAGATTAAATCCAAGCTAAAAAAACACAGGATGTTTTCATCCTAGTCGCCACCATCATTTGAACGGGTTATAGTAATATACCAACTAATAAGAACAACATCAACCTCGCGAAAAGTTGCTTTAATACAAACTCTGGCTCAGGGTTCGATAAGCGATTATTAGTCAATAGTTGCAGAAACACCCCGTCCTCCAACCCTACCATGCGAAGGCTATGTTGTACGTCATCAAACTAATTTAATTATCATGCTAAGTCTAAACTCATCACGTACTGCCGGATGATATCCCTACCATTCTCAACTCGTAATGATTGTCTAAGATCGATAAGCTAGTCTCATTATCATCGACCCAACAACATCTCAACTACAACTCAACATAACTTTGGGCACATGCACTTTCATTAATGAACCAACTATATATCATCATGTTAATTGAACAACATCAATGACAGCAACCAAAAACCCCTGAATTAATTAACCAAAGTGGAGTCTCAAATGAGCAAAGGTTCAGAGTCATCAACTTGACAACATGTAAAAATAAAAACCAAGTGTAAAATATAGAGTTTAAGTAGATTCAAACAATCTGGAATTAATGGCACATAGAAAAAACCCATGAAAACATGGGAGAAAACAAAAAAAAATATCAAAAAAAATTTAGCCAAAGAGGGTACGTGTTTCAGATGAATTAAACGCCACCGTCATGAACACCATTAAAAACAAATACAAGAATTTTACCAGTGTTTCTGATGGTAAACATCCGCATGCATGCAAGCCCTAACCTACAAACGTCCGGTTAAAGCGACCTCAACTAGCCGTTTGAAAACGGTGCGGATAAGTTTGTCACTGGACTTTCTATAGCAGCCCCCTAATAATGTTATGTATTTATAAAATTGTGGTTAAAAGCATAAAGGGAAAAGATTACAAGAAGGTTTTGATAAGCAAATAAAGATGGATTAATTAAATTAAATTAAATAATAAACTAAATAAAGTATAAAAATGAATTAAAATAAAGATCTCAGCTTTTTATACTAAATGGATCGGAATAAACTAGTAAAGAAAAGATACCAGAACAACTTTTTTGTTTATTTAATTTCTAAAGTTTAACTAGGATATCGTGTCATATTTGTCTGTGTTTGAGTGTTTGCTTGACAATTTAACATCACATGAGGAGTTAAAAACTAAAAATCTAAAAAATCTAAAGCTCCAAAAGTAAAGAAAATATATGACTTCTATATATTTTTCTCTTCACTTTACCTTTTTCTTTGTGAACGGTAAAATTTCATTACGAGCTAGCAAGATGCTAGAAAAGGATACAAGAAAGGAACAAGAGGCTTATTACATTATAAAATTACACCAAGACTCCCCAATTTGAATCCCTTTCCCCTTTATATTTGATCCATAAGAATGAAGTGGCTTTTAAGTATTTGTTTGGGATTGCTTTTTTTTACCTTCCTTTTAATTTATTAATTTTTAAAAAGTTAATAAGTTAAATATAGTGTTTGGATAAGAAAAAGTACTTTTAAAACAACTTGTAAAAGAGGGTAAAAAAAAGAGAAATTGAGAAGTTAGTGGATACTAACTTATTATCCTTGCTGCTAACCAGATTACACAAATACCCTAGCAGAAGGAGAAATTGAATGAAGGGTGTCGGTGGTTGCAGATCCCATCGGTGGTTGCAGATGCGACCTCTGCTCCTCTTGCCGCCGATCCCATCGGTGGTTGCAGATAATTTCATCGCTGCCTCATTCCCCTGCTGCCTTTCATCGCTGCCCCACATCCCCTGCTGCCTTTCATCGCTGCCCCACATCTTTCCTACTGTTACAACACCCCACTCAAAGCTTAAAGCTACTTTCGATTAACCTGTGACAATTTGCTTCATCAATGATGAAGAATCCCGATGTTATAGCCACCGAAAGGACAAGTTGTAGATGTAGTTTCATGATTAAATGGCTTCATCAAGATCCGAATGGTGAAAGTATAAAAGTTCCTTCAAGTTCAGTAATGAGATTAGCAAAGAAAGCATCACTAATAATCCAACAATTTCAGCATTCATAGATGCAGTTGAAATGAATAATGCAAGTTTCTCATGTTTGTCTCCACCGCTTAATGTTGTCAGTGATTTTGATATGGATCTACAAGTTATGTTAGAGAAACAAATAGAAGGAATAAAAAACTCAGTTCATGGTTCCAAGAAAAGAATTAGAGATGAGATTTTGGGGCTAGAGAAGGTAAACTCCATAACCAACAGCATGCTTAGAGTTAATCTGTTTGTTTTTAACTTTTTATTTTATACTGTTATGAGGTTTGTTGATGCAGTTAATGATACTAATGAACAAGTAATGGTAAAAGTAATGATACTTGTTTTTTTATCGATATTAATAGTGTCATGTATGGCAGGGAATTTGGCCAGCAATGGTGAAAGGAGTTATGGTTCTAAGAAGAAATCCCTTGGTGTCTATGCTCCAGGTCCTTGTGTAAAAAGAGGTTTGATGTAATCATGGAGATGAATGTAGTATCACATTAGCTTTATAACATTGTGCAATGTTGATGTTATTTTAACAATCTCATGGAGATGAATGTAGTATGCTATTATTTTTTATAAATCATGTAAACGAATCTTATTTTATATATCTTATTTTTTTCATTTTGCAAGGCGGAAATAGAAAACAGCGTAAAATAAGCAATCCCAAACATTATTTA
>BJCO01799073.1:0-10426 GCA_018326465.1 Flaveria floridana
ACCAATTCATCAACAATTCAACATTTCATGCAAAATAAAGTTACTATTATTAGTAACCTATGAACAACACCTCAAATTCATCAATTTCTTGTACAATCAATGTAAACTAGCATCCATACCATCTAATTAACATCATACAATCATCAAACAACATCAATTTCATCAATCTTGAAAGTTCCCCAAATCAAAAGTTTCTAGTTTGACCTAATATGACCTAGAACATCAAAATCCACATCAATACTTGCAATTAACACCTAATCTAGCATCAATACAGCAATACTAACCTGGAATCATCATCAATTTTGAATTATCTTCAAGGTTTTCGAATTAAGGTTCTTCAATATCAAAAATTATGAACAACTTGAGAGAAACCTACCTTTAGATGCGTTTAGATGATGTTTAACACTAGAAATCAACTTGTAATGTTTGATTGCTCATAGAATTCGATGGTTCTTAATGCTCCTTGATCAAAATTCACAAAAGAGGTGGTGGGTGGGGTGTTCGGCAGAAATTGTGGGTTTGGGGGCTAGGGTTTTGCTATTTTTGCTAAGTTTTTGTTTAAAACAATTACTACTTAACCCTTGTAAATTGTATTTTATAAAAAATAAGCCTTTTAACAATCTTTCAAAAAGGTTTAAACTAAAATATCAAGCATATAAACTAATAATAATAATCATATGAATTATCTTTATTAGTTACAAAAACACACAAATTTAAATACACACGTTAACACGTTACGCGATAAAATTCATCATTAATATTTAAATCACGTAAATACATAAACATACAAAAATAACCACATTATTGATTAGATTATTATTAGTTTATCATTGTTAATTATTTTTAAGTCACCAAAGTTCAACGACAACTAGTGTGTGCTTACGACACGTGTATGCAAGACTTAACGGAACTAACGGACTTTGGTAACGGAAAATTACCGGATGTCACATTATCCCCATGTTGAAAGAATTTTCGTCCTGAAAATTGCTTTACATGGTGAGTGTTCCATTACTGGCCTACAGCATTGGCGCACAGAAATCGAAATCGAGTGAGTTTTGGATGAGTTGTCACATCATCCCCATGTTGAAAGAAATTTCGTCCCGAAATTTAAATCAATACCTTCGTCTGCAGGTATCCTCTTTTTGAATAGTTGAGGATACTTAAGCTTCATTTGATCTTCACATTCCCACGTGAATTCTGGTCCACGTCACAAGTTCCAGCGAACTTTGACGATGGGTATCTTGCTTTGCTTAAGTGTTTTCACCTCACGGTCTATTACCTCGACTGGTTCCTCAATGAAGCGTAGTTGTTCATCCACTTGAACTTCTTCCAGTGGTCCGACCATCGTTGCGTCAGTTAAACACTTCTTCAGATTTGAAACATGGAATACAACATGGATTCCACTTAGCGAATCAGATAGGGCTAATCGATAGGACACTAGACCTATTCTTTCCAATATCTCAAATGGTCCAACGTATCTCTAATTTAGCTTCCCTCTCTTACCAAACCAAACTACGCCTTTCCATGGTGAGACTTTTAATAAAACTTTATCACCAATCTGAAACTCTAAGGGTTTCCGTCGCTTGTCAGCATAACTCTTCTGTCTGTCTCGCGCTGCAGCCATACGGTTCCTTATCTGCACAATCTTCTCAGTTGTCTCATGTATTAGCTCGGGACCTGTTAGCTGACAATCACCAAATTCAGCCCAGCAAACTGGTGATCTACATTTTCTCCCATACAAAGCATCGAAAGGTGCTGCCTTTATGCTAGTGTGATAACTGTTGTTATAAGAAAATTCCACCAATGGTAGGTGAACTTCCCAGTTATTCTTGAAGACAATCACATAAGAATGTAGCATGTCCTCCAATGTCTGTATAGTACGCTCACTTTGACCATCAGTCTGTGGATGATAGGAAGTACTCATATCCAATTGTGTACCTAAAGATTTCTGCAGTGATTGTCAGAAGTGCAATGTGAAACGAGCGTCACGGTCAGAAATAATTGAGGATCGGTACACCATGTCTCGAAACGATCTCATTTAGATAGAGTCGGGTTAATTTCTCCATCTTGTCTGTTTCCTTAATTGCTAGGAAATAAGCAGACATTGTCAATCGATCTATGATAACCCATATTGTGTCACAACCAGTAGAAGTGCGAGGTAACATAGTGATAAAATCCATGGATATTTGATCCCACTTCCAGATAGGGATCTCGGGTTGTTGTAGTAGACCAGATGGTTTTTGGTACTCCACTTTCACCTTCGAGTAGGTCAGACACTTGCTCATATAAATAGCTACATCCGCCTTCATGTTAGGCCACTAGTAATGCGCCTTCAAACCATCGTACATCTTGTCAGATCCAGGATGTATAGAGTACTTAGACTTGCGTGCCTCATTCATCACCAAGTCTCTCAGATTTCCATGTAGAGGTATCCAAAGCCTATCCATGAAATAACGAATTCCATCATCTTTCACATTGAATTGTTTATCCATTCCACGTAACTACTCAGACCCGATATTCTCTACTTTTAAAGTTTCTATCGGTGCTTCCTTAACTTGTTCAGGCAGTTGGGTGCTGATTGTAAGCTGTAAAGCTCGTACCCGTCGAGGCTTAGCAGTATCTTTCCTACTTAGTGCATCACAACTACATTTGCTTTCCCCGGATGGTACTTGATAGCACAATCATAGTCGTTCAATAACTCTACCCAGCGCCTTTGCCTCATGTTCAGTTCCTTTTGCTCAAAGATGTGTTGAAGACTCTTGTGATTAGTGTAGATAGTGCACTTGGTACCATACAAGTAATGTCTCCAAATCTTTAAGGCAAAAACCACTACACCTAATTCCAAGTCATGGGTAGTATAATTCTTCTCATGAACCTTCAGTTGTCATGAGGCATAAGCTATCACCTTATCTCACTGCATCAAGACACAACCCAATCCCTAAATTAAGGCGTCACAGTAGACTATGAAATCATCATTACCTTCTGGAAAGCAGATTCCTGACTCTTACTCCATCTGTATGTCGTTCCCTTGTAAGTCATAGATGTGATAGGTTGTGCAATCTTAGAGAATCCTTCGATGAACCGTCGATAATATCCTTCTAACCCAAGGAATTGTCGTATCTCACCCGGCATTTTGGGTATAGCCTAATTCTTTATTGCCTCAATCTTGGCAGGATCCACATGTATCCCCTTCTCATTAACAATGTGGCCTAAGAATTGCACCTCATATATCTAGAAATCACACTTAGAAAATTTCCCTTACTGTTGTTCTTTTCTAAACAGTTCCAAGATTAAATGTATGTGCTCCTCATGCCCCTCCTCGGTCTTTGAATAGATCAATATATCATCGATAAATAGAATGACAAATTGATCAAGATAGGGTTTGCACAAACGATTCATGAGATCAATGAATCCTGCTAGTGCATTTGTCAACCCAAATGGCATGACCAAGAATTCATAATGGCCATATCATGTACGAAAAGCAGTCTTCGAGATGTCCTCCTCTTGAACTCTCAGCTGATGATACCTAGACCTCAGGTCACTCTTAGAATAATAACTTGACCCTTGCAGTTGATCAAACAAATCGTCTATTCGAGGTAAGTGATATCTATTCTTGATTATGACTTTGTTCAGTTCCCTATAGTCAATGCACATCCAAAATGTGCCATCTTTCTTCTTGACAAATAGAACAGGGGCTCCCCAAGGTGATCTGCTAGGTCGGATAAAGCCCTTATCTAAAAGCTCCTGAAGTTGTGACGACAACTCCTGCAATTCGTTCATTGCTAATCGATAAGATGCCCTAGCAATCGGGGCTACGCCAGGAGTCAACTCGATCTGGAATTCCACTTGGCGGTGAGGTGGTAATCCAGGAAGATCCTCTGGGAACACCTCTAGAAAATCACATACTACGGGAATATCCTCCATCTTCCTTTCTTCTAGTTTCTTATTAGTGACGAGTGCCAATATGGCTAAGCGACCTTTCCTAAATAACTTTTGTGTCTTCATATACGAGATGATGCCTATCACTACACCACTCCTATCACCTCTGACCGTAAGGACTTCTTCACCAACAAGAATCCGTATGATCTTCTCGTGACATATGACTTCCGCTTGCTTTTCGGAGAGCCAATCCATGCCTATCACTACGTTAAAACTTCCCAGCGTAACAGGCATAAGATCTATGGTGAATGTCTGACCAACAAGTTCTATCTCGCAATCTCTAAGATTATGCGTTACATGAATCTGTTTACCGTCAACTAATTCTACAGTGTATTTAGATTCTAAGGCTGAAGGCACATCACTTAAAAGACTACAGAACTTTAATGAAACAAAACTTCTATTAGCTCCAGTATCGAATAGTACAGTAGCAAAACATCCACTAACCAAAAATTTACAAGTAACAGTCATAGGATCGTTTAGGACCTCACCTGAGCCAATGACGAAGGCTCTTCCCTTAGCTCCATTGTTGTTGCCACCATTACCGTTATTGTTGTTGTTGTTGTTGTTGTTATTATTATGACCATTGTTATTGTTGTGATTCCCATTCTTCCTCATTTGTGGGCAGTTACGCTTGTAATGGCCTTCCTGTCCACATTCAAAACAACATGTGGGAGTTTCTTGAGGTTGCTACGACTTCTTCATCAGTTCACCACAGCAGACCTTAGCTCCGTGACCAATTTTACCATAACGCTGGCATTTGAAAGTATCACACCTGGCCATGTGATGATAGTTACACCGGTTGCACTTGGGGTGTTTGCCGCCGTAACCACTGGGTCCTTGATTGTTAGGATTCGTCTAGTTGAATCTCTGATTATTGTCGAACCTTTGTTGTTGTTGCTGGTATAGCTGCTGTTGTTGAGGTTGAGATTGACTGCTGGACGATGATGCTTTGTTATTGGAACCATCCCACTTTCTCTTGTTGTCAGGCATGCTCGCCATGGCGCCCTGCTTGGGTAGACGTCACTGCTCCACCGCTTGATCAGTCAGCTTATGAGGTAACTGGATGGCTTGCTGAATAGTAGCGGGGTTGGAAGCAGTCACCATGCTTTGGATTTCAGGCACCAATCCCTGGATGTAGTGCTTGACCCTTTTTTGCATTTCATTCACCATTGCTGGGCATAAAGTGGCTAGTTTGTGGGTCCGGGTGGTGTAGGCCTCGATTTTAAAGCCTTGCATCTTAAGCTGCCAGAACTCCATTTTCAGCTTCTGTACTTCGTTGTGAGGAAAATACTCCTCAGTCATGATTTCCTGGAATTCAGCCCAAGGAAGATCATTGGCCATAGCCTTGCCCAGCATTTGGACCTGAGCATTCCACCAGAACTCTATTTCCAGCTTCTATACTTCGTTGCGAGGACAATACTCCTCAGTCATGATTTCCTTGAATTCAGCCCAAGGAAGATCATTGGCCATAGCCTGGCCCAACATTTAGACCTGAGCATTCCACCAGAACTCCATTTCCAGCTTCTGTACTTCATTATGAGGACAATACTCCTTAGTATTACTATTAGCATTAGTATTAGTATTAGTATTAGCATTAGTATTAGCATTAGTATTAGTATTAGTATTAGCATTAGTATTAGCATTAGTATTAGAACTAGTATTAGCATTAGTATTAGCATTAGTATTACACTAGTATTAGCTCTATTATTAGCATTTGTATTAGCATTAGCATTAGTATTAGTATTAGTATTAGCATTAGTATTAATATTAGTATTATCATTAGTCTTAGCATTAGCTTTAGCATTAGTATTAGCATTAGTATTAGCATTAGTATTAGCATTAGTATTAGCATTAGTATTAGCACTAGTATTAATACTCGTATTAGTACTCATATTAGTTCCAGTATTAGTACTTGTATTAGTACTCTTATTAGTACTCATATTAGTACTGGTATTAGTACTGGTACTAGTACTGGTATTAGTACTGGTATTAGTACTGGTATAGTACTGCTATTAGTACTGGTATTAGTACTGGTGTTAGTACTGGTATTAGTTCTAGTATTAGAACTGGTATTAGTACTAGTATTAGTAGTGGTATTAGTATTTGTCACACCTGTGCTTATAGAAAAAATATGAGGATGTAACGGACGGGATCGTCTTAACACATTGTTAATTAATAGAGATGCATTAAATAATAAAATCCAATGTGTCATGACGTCACCCAAAACAAACGAGACTTATGTCGCAGTTAGTCAATTCCAAGACAATCATAGTCAACAGTCAATATGAATTTAAAGTCCTACAACCTGGGAACAAGTAAACAAAAGCATGATCAACAAAGTTAATCCAAACAAACATGATATGAGTAACACAAGATAGTGTCAAAATGTAATTCCTTAAAGTCATTGCTAGGGCCAGCAACTCTGGCTACGCCTGATGATTATTACCTAAAAATTTGCTTAAAAGGGTCAATATATTATTGGTGAGTTCGTAGGTTTAAATAATAAACAAAACTTGATGTTGTGTAATAGTTTGGTAGGACATAGTGCAAACAGTTATAAGCAAGTGATATCACATGTAAACACGAGCATCACAACTAAACCGACAACCTACACACAGATCTTGTCAGAACATATTCACCTTAGGGTCCGTTCCTGCCCACTGTCTGTCCCAACTACTATACCAATAAACAAGGGTGGGGGTGTCAGCCCAATAGTACCATCAATTCCTGTTTGTTGCTTCCACACCGGAATTAAATAATGGTGAATAAGGAACCACACAGCAACTCATGACATTCCGGATATAAACTTACAAAATAGTAAACACAGTCTCAAGAATAAATGAGTTCACAACATAAAAAGGGTGAGCATACTTTTCCCCCAAGTTTATATACATTTGAAATGAAAACGTGACCGTGAAACTCACCTTGAAAGATCAGAATAAAAGGCGAACAAAAAGATTCCAAAAGGTGTGAGCAACGTACGATCAAATTCCTATAATTAGTTGTAAATTAAATCATAAAACACGTCTAAGAAAAATAGATACGTTCGGTTGGTTTCAGGTCGGATTGGGTTCGACGCGTGACACGCACACCTCATACATACACTTCACGACTTAGTTATTAATAATAATAATATTAATGATAGTCATAATAATAATAGTAATGATAATTATAATATCAATCATATTGATAATAACATATACACACGTCACGTATACACATTCTTACACACACATACAATATACACTTAAAATTATATACATCATACTACATACATAACACACATGAACACATTGCATATATATAGCCACAACACACATAATTATAACCCATACACATAATCACTTACACACACTTACACACGCAAAACAGTTCATACATACACACACATACATTAGGCAGACACACCACACACCTTCACAACACACACATGCCTTATGCACACACACAAAACACACATCAACACACACACTAAAACACCCACATCACACACACACATACAAATATATGTGCACGCACACACACTATTACACAGACGATATATGTATATATACATATATATTGTTGCGCACACAGACAATAGATACAAACATATACATACACCCACATACAAACGTTATATACATACATGCTCACGGCCGACCTCACTCAACTGAACCAGTCCAGACACTGTCGAACGAGACGAAACAAAGTTCCCAGTGATCGGTAACCTGCAAAACGAGTAAACATCAAGAATACGGCAACCGGCGGTGGCTCACGGTGGCAAAAGGAGGCTGACTTGGTGTCTCACAGCGGTAGAATCGCGACGGCAGGGTTTTGGTGGGGGTTGCCGAGGGTTGGGGTTGAGTTATATTTATAATTTTGATATTTACAGTTTATCTCCTAGACTATTTATGAATTAATTCCTTTTAGTTTACTAAATATATATATATTATACCCTAAACTATCTACTTCTATTTTATATAAACCAAACTTAAAAGAAAATGACCCTTGATGAGTCGATGTAGAGGAGATCCATTTATGGGCTAAGATGTGATACTAAATAGCATTAGCGCGTTCATGGTTTTTCGTGTCACGTGCACGATTTATCAGATTTCTATGTGGATGATGTTAATAATAATAATAATAATAATAATAATAATAATAATAATAATAATAATAATAATAATAATAATAATAATAATAATAATAATAATAATTGTAACACCCGGAATTTTAGTCAAATAAAAGAAAAGAAAAGCAATAAGAAAAGAAAATGAAAAGTATCTTGAGAGAAAATAAAATGGACAAAAGTAGAGGGGCTAAAAGTGCAAAAATGATAAATTATTATTATTATGTTTGAAGGTGGCATGGCCGCCGACAACTTCTGTACACCAACTGCTTCGACAATTTTAGAGAGAGAAAGCAGAGTGCATTGGATTTTAGAGAGAAGGAAAAGAAGAATTTACTAAGAGGTGAGTTTTCTTGTATTTATTCAAGGTTTTAACCGAGTTTTTAGCCTTGTGACCAAGTTCTATGTGTTCTTATGTGTGTATATGTGTTTGCTTGAATGTTTTTGACATGTTTAGGTTTTAGAACTCTTTGAAAGTTTGAATTTGAAGGAGAAGTGTTTGGAAGCAGACAAGGTGAGTTCTAGACCCAGGTTTTACATGTTTTTAAACTTTTTTGGGGCTGAAAATGCATGTAAAATGACTTTATAATTATTATGTATGTTACCCGAATGTACTTGTGTATGTATGTTAATGTTTTATGGTTGTTTATGTTATGTTGATGCTTAGAATGGTAAATATAAGTCAAGACATATTAGGATGATGATTGAGACTGAAAATAACTTAGAAACCTATTAAATAGGTGGCCATGCGCCCAAATAGGGCTCACGCACCTAGAATATTGGCTTGGAATGACTAAGTAAACCTCATGCGCTCAAACAGTACCCTCATGCTCCTAAATAATCTGTTCATGCGCCTAAGTGATACTGATATGCCTGAACAGTATGTCATGAGCCTAGATATTGCCTTAGAAATACTAAGTGTAAGCTCATGTGCCTGAACAGTAGTTCGTGCGCCTAAGTATTAGGCTCAGACGCCGGTGTACCCCATGCACCCAAATAGTGCCCATGCACCGGAAGTGGCTCATGCACCTAGCGTTGAAATGCCTAAGTGAGGCTCATGCGCCTTCATAGTTGAAAAGCACCTAAGCAGTTCTCATGCGCCTGCAAAGTGCTAAAGCGCCTAGACTGTTTTTACTTAGAATATTTTAGGTTCATGCGCCAGAAATGTCCCATGCGCCTATTTTGAACTTAGAATTTTCTAAGGGGTTTTAAGGGGGTATTTGATTGAGATAAAGAATAATGTGATGTGATGGTCTATGATAAAGTATGTATGATGATGTAATGAGGATTTATGATGTGATATATGTTATGATACGCATATGTGAACGATGTGTTATCTTTTAAAGGTTTTCAAAGTGCATGTATATTATATGAAATACGTTATGACTTTACATAGTATGACGTATGTATGAATGAATGTAAAGTACAACGTAATGAAGTGAAAGATAACAAAGATGAAAAGTGAAACGTAATGAACAGAAGAATGGCTTTCATGCAAATAGAAAGGAGGTGACGAAAAAATTGTCGTTAGCTCAACTGTGTGTGGTTAATCAAACCCAAAGGATGCATACAGGGTCAATCATTGAGATTGTGGGACCCTTGTAGCATATCCTAGGTGACTGGGTTAGCTTCATGCAAAATGTTCGGGGTCTATTTAAAGACCTTAGGCCCAGCACAGCTTCATGCACAATGTTCTGGGTATTACACATTGGTCCGGATGAAAGGGAAAGATGGAATGCTCTAGGTGACTGTGTCAGCTTTGTACACAATGTTCGGGGTATATTTGTAGACATCAAGCCTAGCATTGGCTTCCTACCGAGTAGCCTCCCCGTGTGCCATCCTCAATAACATTACCTGTTAGGACCGTGTACAGACAGAGTACTAACTGATTCAACATGAAACCAGATCAAATAGTGCGGAATCCTATTTGATTGGCGATCCAATCAGGAAGAATGTTAATCTGATCAAAACTAACAATAAGAATACATTAAGAATTGATTAGAATCGATCAGAAACGTTCTATGAAGTTGGAAGGGACTCTATGGACGAACAGGAATGGCTAGGGTTGATAATTCTCGAAGTGTTACGTTTTTCCACAAATTAAGTGGTATTTATAGGTTACAGCTTTCATTCGTACGACTGAGTCGTATGATTGATCCGTTCGTACGACTGAGTCAGTCTTATGACTCAAACGTGCGATTGACTCAATCACCTGGTTCAGTCGTGCGACTAACCCATTCGCATGGTCCAGTCATGCGACTGAATCATGATACTTAGTTAAACATATTCCTGAACCTTTAATGATACAGAACTATGTCTAACAACTGTAAACCTATATAACATGTTCATATAAGCGTGTAACAATCAATCATATTA